>RDPX01000110.1:1794709-1872053 GCA_003991215.1 Morbakka virulenta | reverse complement strand
GAGAGAGAGAGATAAATAGGTATATTGAGGCAGAAGTGGGCGGAGGGAGGAGAATGGGGGGTAGGGGGGAGAGAGACGGAGGTTGAGGGGGGGAGAGAGAGAGAGAGAGAGAGAGAGGGAGAGAGAGAGGGAGAGAGAGAGAGAGAGAGAGAGAGAGAGAGAGAGAGAGAGAGAGAGAGAGAGAGAGAGAGAGAGACAGAGACAGAGACAGAGACACACAGAGAGACACAGAGAGAGACACAGAGACAGAGAGAGACAGATGAAGGAAAGAGTTTTCGTGAGCAACTTTTATTGAAAGTACAGTATACATATGTTGAAATACTTGCTAAGTATTGTATTAGAGTATATTTTTATTTTTCCGTCGTAGAATGTACACCTTAGAAGTGAGATTGAAAGGTCAGAAAAAGTAAGTTGTTTTGTGTACTTTTTCTTTAAAGTATCAGCATTATCTTACTTAAATTACACAGCTCTCCTTTCTTTCTTTCTTTCTTTCTTTCTTTCTTTCTTTCTTTCTTTCTTTCTTTCTTTCTTTCTTTCATTCTTTCTTTCCTTCTCTCTTTCTCTCTTTCTCTTTTTCTTTCTCTCTCTTGTAGTTGACTGAATGCGCTCAAATTTAATTTAGTGTGCATTAATTTGAGAATTAATGCACACTGATCTCACACTGATTATCAAACCATTTTTATATTTTTATTGGAATAACTTTATTTTACATACTCTTGCATTCGTTCGTTTATTTTGTAATATGGCCGAATTCGTAATATGTCAACACGATTTCTGTACTGAAATTAGTTCAGAGATGACAGGTTGTAGACGTGAGGTTGACATTCAAAAAAGGTCTCATTCACAAAATATAACCCGAAAGATAATTTGTAGATGCAATTCACAAAGTAGATGGCAACATCCTAACAATGTCATTTCTCCTTTTCTACATTTTTTGTCAGGCATTTGTGATGTTTCTGCATTCTTGCCATCAACATCTTACAGACTATCGACATTTTACTGCACCCAAACGTAAGGAGTTATTTGAAACAGAGAAAATACCTGAATTGAGCAAGTTAATAGTAGAAGAAATTCAAGAAAAGATGAACGATATTCGAGTAGCCCACGACCAGGTAGGATTTGGAAAGAAAATTTGAAATAAGCAATTCGTGTTACAATACTTGATTGACCCACTTTTTGTGGCTGATTGTGAGAGCCACAAAAAGTGGGACAATCAAGTGCAAAGACCAAAACGAACGTGATTTTACTTGCGATATTAGAGAGTATTTTAAGCGTAGGGTATGTAAAACCTGTTTTGGGACAGTATATATTGTTTAAACGTAATAAATTCGTCTTTAGTATAGGCTCGATTTCTACTCAACCATAGTATTTGCAAGATTTATTTTTCAGTAAATTTTTTCTTTCTTTGCCTCTCAAAGCTTGTCAACGGACAGCTCTTTATATTGGAAAAACAATGAATTAGTATGATATGTGGCCCTAAAACTTGGTCTTGGAGAACATGGCTCCAATGGAAGAAAAATTTTTTGTTTGGTCCTGGGATGCATCCTTGGACGTCTACAGCTTCCGACATCAATGGATGTTTATGAGAGATTATTACGTGTTATTACTTATTTCCTAAATGACCTTTTCTTGATATATCTTAAATTTCTATTAACATCTTGGTATATGTTCCTTTAAGTCAAATGCACACCGAGGAGTAGAGAGACTAAAAACAGTGTCATAATAAAGGGGTTTCTCCACAGAAGATCTAATATTTTTTTAGATTTGGGTATGATCTGATATTGTCTAATGTGCATCACTGATTTCCTTCTTCTACCACTTTATTGGTATTGAAAAATATTTATTTGCTTTTAAAAAGTATTTTACGAAAGTGGAGACACTAGTATACTTTTTTCTCTCTCCGATACAGTAATTGATGCTATTTGCAGAACGGTATAGAAACAAATTGCCAGTCATATTAAGCTTTTCGTAACAATAACTCAGTTCAAGTTGATAGAAATTACGTATTTTAGTCATAGCTATAAGCTGCTTCTTTCTGTGTTACTTTTTGGCCGCCTTTTAAATATTCCAAGATATATTTATATCATCGATACATTACTATCCTGCCGATTATCCGTCTCATCAAATATTTTACATAATTTGTTTTGAAAATCTCTGTAATTGATGCAAGTCTGCGGGTAATGCAGAGGAAGATTAGAGATAACGCCTTTAAACTTTGCACGTTGTGATCCCTCAGGCTGTCCATTTATAGTCACCTGCATTCTTAAAATACCCACAGTCTTTCACCTCAGTTAATATCTGTCACCCAAAAATGAGATTGCAAGTATGCATTCTGGTAACACGAATGGTATCCCAAGTATTAATAAACAAAAATTAATTATAAATGTTTATGTGTACTATTTACTTTTAAAAGAGGGAAAAATACAGAATATTATTCTTATAACTAGCAGATAAAATAAAAATTCACTAAATAATGTTACTTAAGTACCAAATACTGATACTGCAATGCTGAAAATGGTACTCATTTTTAAATGAAGATCGCCACCGTACCCATCAAACCAATTCCTGCTCCAAGTATGCGCAGGCATGAACATTCTTCCAGACACAGTGGGTGAAGGACACAGAGGGCAAAGCTGATATCATGTAACCTCTTGCTAATTTGTTAGATACTGGTGTAAGCCTCACAGTTTCAGAAAAAAAATGTTTTATTTTTTCTTCCAACGCCAATTTTTGTTGAAAAAAAGAACAAGACTGGTAATAGATGTAGTATTTGATGATGTATAAGGTATAATGTTAATACTGGTGCAATTTTAGTCTGCAGTTTATAATCTCCAACAATAATTAATTTTTAAGATTTCAGAAATGCAGTCTGCTTTAAATGCATCCGAGAATGAGCTGGCAAAATTAAAACAAAACTATGACTGTACTGTCTCAAAGGTATTTATTACGCGTTATGTGTTTTGACGTTGGCTATGTTCTTGGTTTGTTGTTTTTTGTTTTTTTTGGTGGTTTTTTTTTGGGGGGGGGAGGGGTGTCGTAAATGCAGACAAAGTTTGCCCCTTTTTGATTTCATATTTTTCTCCAAGTACTACACGAAGCTCTTTTATATTGGAAAATGAACGATAATCTTTCGAGCTTTAAATACCATTTTTTGTTTTTTATCTTTTTTGAAACCTGGCTGACCTCCTTTCTCGTATATCAATTTTTTTTAATGTATGAAAAGGTTTTGTATTACTAGTAGGACTTAGAACTGTAAGACGACAGAGGACCAAACGTAAGGGACTAACCGAGACATACTGGCAATATGTTCTTTGAGCTGTCTAACTCGAATCTTACCAGACATCGACAGCCGAGAAAAGCTGAACCTTACGGTTTTAATTCGGATTATTATCCTTTTCTATCGTTGGTCAAAAGTGGCTCAATCTGCAAAAGAGCAGATAACTTTTGATTCAGAGCTGTGTTCTGGGTTTGAAGCTAGCTAGAGAGGCCATATGCACTGCAAAAAAATACTCCAGTCGTGAAAATAAAATAAAGGGAAGCGTATGGATTGCAGAAATTGGGTTTAAGAAGATAAGAAGAAGCTACTAATATGTTAAAAGCAGATATTTATGTGGTCAGCATTCTTGTATGGATGTAAGATATGGACCATTATCCAAGTAATGGAAAATCGAGTTGTTGTGGTAGAAGTATGGTTTGTAGAGTATCCCTGTAAGTGTCATGAAACGACAGAACATTGATTGATTGCTATTGGAATATATGAATACATCAAAGAAAAATGCTATATCAAAGTGAGATGGAATCAGATTAGTTTTTAGGGTATGTGATGGGGTAGAACCAGGGTTAAGCAGGAAATGAAATCAAGACACAAATAATAAAACCATTTGGGCCAATGTAGATGGTGGACTACATTAAGCTACCAAAGACCTGTGAGATAATTTCGGTAAAAAGTTTTTGTGTTCCACGGTTCTCATTGATATGGCACAACAATAAGTAAAGCTGGCCGACCAATCGAGCTCTTCTACCCACGTTACGGTCAATAAAGACAGAAATAAGCGTGACTATTGATAGCTTAGAGTTCTTAATCCTGTTGATGAAAGTTCTGATATAAAAATAATGTCAAATAATTCACATTCAAGCTTATTGTTTTAGGGTTATAAAGATATCGAACAACGGGAAGCGAATTGGAAGAAGCAAAAGAATTTGCTTACCAAGAATTACGAGGCACTTGTAGAGAGCACAACAAAGGAGGCCAGGGTAAGAGTCTTGTTTTCATAATTTTATGCCATCCTGTCATTCTGGGTATGGGAGTTAACAGAAAGCTTGAGTATTTTTAAACCTCAACAGAACGTTGTTTCAGTAGTTTATTACCACCGTTCTACAAACTCATACCCTGGCAATGTGTACTAGAATGTCATTTTCCCGTACACACAGTAGTTCCAATATGTTGTTATATCCTTCGCCTTACACAGGTACACCCCCTTGCAACGTGTAAACAACGTCATACCGGGTATCAAAGCCACTCTAAATAAATTATCTCAGATGCTATGTTGCTGATATTAGGTAAAGGAACACTTCGTTTAAACAGTTATTTAGGCTGATTGGATTGTTTTAATTCTTTCTTTCTTTCAGTCAAAATCTTACGATATGAAGGGCCTAAAGTTGTTATCTTTCTTAACCTTGAACTGTATGGGTACATTGAATGCAGCTCATGCAGATACCACTTGTTATCTAAAGTGCTTCCATGTATTATTTTGTGTTTTAGCCAAAGGTTTTTCCACGTATTCTATTTTGAAATCCCTTATTTTCTTTTGACACACAAGATACTAAATTTTCTTATGTGGAAACTCGTTTGGAAGTCTTACCACCAGCGTTTTTTCGTAGTTCCTTTCGTAGTGCTTAATTTCCCTTATTTTTTTCGGCACATTTATACTTACACTCCTCTACTCTTTCCTGAACAGTGTTAATTTTAACATATGTATATCAGGTAAAACTGACGATAGCTTGGAGTTTTGTTTCGTTTCAAAATAACTGATTCAGTTTTCAACTCTGTAATGCAACAGCTTATAAGCTGTTGCATCACCAATAGATGGTGGTCTAAGGTAACACCCGCACCTCACACATGTATAGACATGCGTGTGTTAGGTAATTCTCATGGAAGTAAGTTTTAAATACTAACGTACTAATAATCTTTCTCTTGTTTTGAATTCATTAGCTTTTTTGTAACAAAGTTTAAGCCACTTTATTTCAAGTGGACCACATAGGCTATACCTCATTTCCCTCATTTCTTTTCTAACAAAACTCACAATTTGAAGTGTGGTCCATTGTTTTAGTTCTAAACTTGCACTACTTATATACTTGAAGTTAGTTGGTGGAAATTTTGAGTAAGTTATTACCTTTTACTTAGTATTTACCGCAGGCCTTACCATCGTTAGGGAAAGAGGGGTGACAATACCCCGAGGTTGTGGTGCCTTTTATTTTTTATTTAAAAAGAGCTCATTTCATTGTCTTAAAAATAATGTTCTGTTTTCTGTTGGTTTGTTTTTTCATTTTTAACTTCATAGGAAAACCAATCAAAAATTGATGATTGTACTAAGGAGATTAAGGCCATGAAGGATATAAATGCGACATTGGAAACTCAGAATAGGAAGCTGAAGAATGCTGTTTTTCAATTACAGCATGAGAAATCTTGCTTGTTGACTTCTATTACTCTAATCTCAGGAACACTTTGGCCAGCATATTCAAAGCTTAGGTGGGCATCCGAGCATAAGCGCACAGTAGCTTCATTAAATAAGTCATTGGAAAATTTCAGAACCGAAATCGTGCAATTAGTAAATATTATGAATTCAGAAATGGATGAAGACAATGGAAACATAAGACCAAGTCATAAGTCAAGGGACAATAATTTCATGCCACCATTATTAAAATTCCGAATATTAGTAATAGCAGTTCTTGCTTGTAATCGATTAAGTAGACTGGGAAAGGACAGTCGGATATTTTTTATTTCCACCAAGTGCCCTGGGAACGAGGATCGATTTGTACCAGTATCTTTAGGAGGCCTCAGCAGTTTAACACAAGGTAACTTCTTTCATTTGACCTATTGTCAGTGAATTTTAGTTTTATTTTTACAGTAAAAGTTTACGGACTCATTTGGACGTCTCCAACTTTTTTCAGTTATCCTCAACTTTGTTAAAACAAAGATTTATATGATGATCGTTGTTTTTAATTGTCTTTGCCCCCATAACGTGCATCAAAGTTGTCATCCTTATAATTATGCTAGTTCATTTCGTTCAGAACGTATATATTATGATCAGAAGTACTTTTATTTGGTTTAAATTTTTCTTGGTTGCATTTCCACCAAGCAGAGATTTTCAAAGGAAAAGTCGCAAACAATGAATGAAGGCATATGGTGTAATGACTATGATAAATGAAGAATTTAAGACGACAGAAATTGATTTACTTTAGGATTAAAAGTGTTCGGGAGCCAAAGGGAAAAACAGAAGGCCATAATGAGAAATGAGAGGGTCGAAGAAAGCCAGCTCTCTGTTTTTGTGAATTGCAACCCATTTTATTGAAGATGGTATAAAAGTTGGTGTGAAGAGCAGATGTCAAGGGAGGATAGCTTGTAGAGCTTTGAAATAAAAGACGGAATTGGCATTATCGATTATTAGTCAAAATTAGCAGATATTCCAGATATTCCATGACGTAATCAATGGTGGTGATCAGCGCATTCGAATCCAAGACCCTGAAGCTGGACCTTATGCAGAAAGAAGAGAAATTGATGATGCCGAGCTTTGTCGATTTAAAGATGAAATAACAGCTAATGTTGAAAAATTTGAATCTGTTTATATGAAAGAGCGTGACGGTCTCGCTAAAATAAAATTGAAAAGATCACAAGATAAATATCTAATCATGGCAAACCTGGCCCTCCAAGGTTTCTCCGAAGACGTTGAGATAAATATAACTGAACTGAATACTATTCTCTATGCATGTACTAAGACCATTGAGAAAACAGTCAATGAAACGCAACCATCATAGAAACGTAACCATCACAGAAAACCCAAATGGAAGCGAGATATTGAGAAAGAGGTGCACGGTGAGTTATCGATCCAAAAACTAGGAAATCTCGAAAAGTTAAAAGAAAGTTTAGGATAGCAGTTATACCAGAAATCCCCCAAATTAAGGAAGAATTAAAACAAAAAGTACAAGCGAAGACCCTACTAATTGCCAACTTTAAAACTCCACAAAAATTGTTTTGAAAATAATAGTGATGGAGAGGATTTGAAATTGTAGAAAAGTGAAAAATGTTTGTGCGACGAACTGGATTCTGTTGGAAACTGAGCATCCCAAAGACCGACAGGTTCCTATCTAAAGTTAGATTAACTGATCCCGACTTCAGTCGTCGCTCGGTGGAGGTTTCGACCGTGTATGCGTGTTTGGGATGATGTGCCTAAAGATAGAAATTTGATGAAAGAACGACGCACTGATGTGAAAGGTATGGTTGCAAAAATGCGCAGATAGCTCAAATAGCAGAGTATGTGGCCTTGATAACCATAGGCGCTTCGAATCTAGTTCTGCACACCTATATTTTTCACTTTTCTAAAAATGAAATTGAAAAAATTCACAAGCATTTTTTAATCTACTTACATCCTGGAAAAGCAAAAGCCATGATTGTAGCGTGAAGCACCACATTTAAAATCAAAGCAGATGATAAATATTAATTTTCTACAGAATAATGACCATCCAATATTCAGTTGTCGGTGAAACTTGAACAATGGAAGGTACCAACAGGTGCATTGATAAGCTCAGTGGTGGTGACGTCTTCCTTGGGGCGGCAAGTGCTGAGAGTGATATGATGTCAATGCACTATGCAGATAGTTATGCGCGCCGTCACAGTAGTTTAGTGCACGTGATTATTGCAGTGGACGGAGGAACATAAATTACGTCACATGAGCAAGTTATTGATTATTTCACCTAGTTTGTATTTCTGTCTGGTGTCCTTTTCGCATTTCTTGATGTGTGGTTTTATTTTTGGACATTATACGTGTCACGTGAGCAGGTTATCGATAATTTCTGCTACTTAAAAACCCCCTTTGGTGTTAGGTTTTTCGTCTCGTACTGTGTGGTTAGATTTGAGGACATTATGTCTGCTCCTGCGAAAACGAAATGACAAAAAAATGTTGTTGATTCGTTTGAGACTTGATGTTGTGTTGAGTCCTGAAACCGAGCTGTCTCCAAGAATATTCCCAAACGAATCATCCAGAGAGGATCAAGGCCACTGTAAGCTTTTTAAAGACCTAAACACACGGTTTGGAAAAGGAAACACAATATTTTTTATTAAAGCACTGTGACTTCCAACAAAGAACTGAGGTCATTTAGTTCCAATAACCCTTCTTATTGCTAAGGCAGGATAACCTCACATCAGTAGTGAGCACGTTTTGAGTTTTGATTTATATATTTAGGCTGTTCTGTTGTCGGGGGAGGGAATTTTTGGTGTGTCTTTTTGTTTATTTTGTGATAAAAATTGATTTATTTAGAAATACAGGAAATATCTAAAAGTAAGCGGACGAAAACAAAATTTACTGTCCATGATGCAGTTGGTTGGTTGTCATGCCCAAGATTTGTTTCAATTTCTTCGAAAGCTGTTGGACAGCTGGTTGAAGAACTACAAAAATTCACAATAGGAGGTGATCAGTTCCCTTCGCGACTCTACAATGAAGGTATTTTTAGTAGCTATTTCTTCTAATGCAATGCTTTCATTTTCCAACTTTGTCGTTTGAAAATCTTGAGAGGTATCGTTGCGGTTTGCTAGTCCAAGCAGATTTTTAGATGGCACAGCTGGTTTTGCAGAAATCTCCCCCTCAGTAATTCTAGTATATCAGCGTCAATATATTTCGAATTTGTTTCAAAATTTGTAAATAAAAGTTTTTAGTTTACATAGAACATACTGGGGCTTTAAAAAGGTTACCATCGCTATTATACTGGTCTGTAATTACTGTTACCTAATTCCTGTATGTTAAAACCATAAATATAATACTATTAATTATTTCTATTATTAGAAAGCGTTCATTTACATTATGAAAATGAGATACACAGTTTTCCGACACAATTTGTATAATAACGTTAATAAGATTGTAGTTACATTTTTGCAAGGAACCTGGGGGATTAGTACTTGTGATCTGCTTAAAAAGGAGGATCCACTTATATACCCCCAGTAGAATATATGCATCGTTATAGCAAGATGGGTGCAACTCCATACAAAGCCTCGTATGTAGATTATTTCTGTTGCACTTTTGAAAGGAGCCAGAAAGGCTGCCACTTGTCAACTGGTCATGAAAACAAGAAGCGCACACGGGGGAAGGGGGATTAACTCACGAAGCCCAGTTGAATAAATTCATCATTTTACCAACGTTAGGTGTCTGATAAAAACAATCCGTGAAAGGCAGATGAGGTTTATGGGACATATTACGAGAAAGGAAGGACCAGAAAATCTTACCCTTACAGGTCGTATTGAGGGCAAATGAAGCAGAGGAAGACAAAGATTAACATACTTGGGAGATAGGAATGAGAGGTAGGAATCTGTGGAGAACTATGATCGCCAATGTCAGGAATGGATATGGCACCTTGAAAGAGAGAGAGAGAGAGAGAGAGAGAGAGAGAGAGAGACATCTCATATTTTTTCAGAATGTTGTAACTGTATTTTAGTTCGTACACGTAAACCTATTCAGAAATATCTATCCAGTGTGTTTTTTTGGTTTTACACAAATATGTTTGTTTTTATTTGTAATGCCTAGCTGCTTTGACCTTACAGTCACGTTGACCTACTGTTAAGTGACAAATTCTAAATAGGTTTGATGTTAAGTTTTCACTAGAGAAAAGAAATCGAATCAAGTCAGAATTAAAAATAGTAGCATCTTGAGGTTTTCTCTAAGATACTGTCAACCTTTTAGTATTTCTCATAGTACGAATCGGTGCCCCTCACCTCTTTCGACAACCCACAAAAAGCTTAATTAACTTCCACCAACAACGTATATTCCTCTAAAGCCATCGAATTTCGAAAAAAACCGGTTCTTTTTCTTACCTTCTGGTTGCAATGAGTTTTCATAATTTTAACCTCTTGGTCACTTCATATTTTTATTTTAAGTGTAAGATCTCTATCATGTCATGAGTCGTAAGCTTTTTCTGAGCTACGTTTCGAGGGGGATACTTCTCCCATCGTCAGGCTAAAGTTCAGAATTTTCAAAACTTATATAGTGTTAAGTTTCTTAAACTATTGTAAAGGATGTGTGAAAAAATTAATAGTTTTTTTAATATTTCCGTAAACAGAAAGGAAAAAGTTTGTGCATAGATGGCAAAAAACCCCTGATCTTCCGCATAGAATAAGAGGATCCTACCACTCAAATGCTTACACTATTATCGGCAGAGAATCTTTAGATTTCAGAAAAGGAAGGATACGTTTTTTCCATAACAAAAATAATCCACTTCTTCAAGAAATTTTACAAGCCCACAAATTACCGTTTTACTTGAAATACATTCTGGGGGTTGACAGCTAACTTTATTAACGATCTCCTAACTCATTAAAATTTTGACCTCTTTGTGGGAGAGGGTTAGAATAAAAAATGTCTTTTTTACGCCATGGTGGAAATAATCACTCTTTTTTACGCCATGGTGGAAATAATCACTCTTTTTTGAGAAAATAAGAAGTCAACCAGCTCATCTTTAATTTCAAATCTGCACAAAAGTCATATCAGTAAAGTCAGAGATACGAGTAAGAAAAACTCTAGCTTTGCAGTACTCAGAATTTTTCTTATATTTTTGTATATCTGATTGTTGCCGAGGATGTAAGGCAAAAACTCATACAAGACTCAAGACGACTAGTCAGAAGTTCATCATAACTCAACTGATTTTCTATTGCATCTTAGCTCAATTTATACAATCATATGTTTACAAGTATCAACAAATTATCCCACACAAATACTCCCACATAGATCAAAACACTAAATTGCCCACTCANATTGGTTGCAATTTATACTGATATAATGTTTAAATACCCTTTTGATAGTTCAGCTAAGCAACCTACTCGTGTTTTGATTTTCTAAAGGAAGGTTTGGTGAAAAAGGAGTATCACGAAACTTGGAAATAATCAAATCACTAGCTTCAGCTGCGCATTTTAAACTCGTTGATCTTTTGGAACCAGAATTTTTGAATCAGCCATTATCTACAGAGGGGAAGAAAATGCTATTACAGCGATCGGAATCTTTATCGCTGAGACTTGGTAAAGGCTTGTCTGCAGTCCTAAAAAGGAATACCGACACGCGAGATTGGCGCAGATATCTATCGTGTAAGGTAAATCCAAGGTCTTTGTGTTAATTTATTTATTTTTCATGTTTTTTAATGTGGATGTTTTAGTTCATTGGCGTATTTTAAAACTTCGCTGTTATATGCACTGGTTATAATAATAATAATAATAATAATAATAATAATAATAATTATTATTATTATTATTATTATTACTATTGTTATTATTATATTAATAGCACACAGTTGCACCCACCACTAAGAACCACACACCTTGCACAACAAGATTTATATAGATGTTGGAGCTTTATCATGTCATAACTCGTAAGCTTTTCCTGAGCTACGTTTCGAGACGCACACTTCCAATCCTCAGACTACTAGAAGTGACTTCGTTAAAGTGTTTTATCTTTCCACCATACGGACCTGCGTAGTAACAGGGATAGAGTTACTATGAGAAGCGTTGCCACGCTTATCTTGCCGTTGCTGTTTGTCTTTCTCGAGTGCTGGAAGCTCTATTTCTGGAATGGTCTATTACGTGCTGTTTATTCGATTGCAGTGCTGAAGAAAATGATCGTTTGGGGGCTTGGATGGGCTCTTTTTGTCTTGGTTTTCCTGTATACTCTTTTTTCCCCATTCAAAGCGGATATTTTGACCTCTAGTCTTCGGCCACTTCACGACTCCAAGCTTCATCTTCATGAACAGCTTTCTTGTACTCTTACCATTTCATAATCATCATTCCTTCATTCACGGGGATGAGCGGAATGAGTCCTGTCCAAATTTCCCCAATTTCGATGTAAATGTCCATGGGTATTCTTTCAGGATGATGTTCCTTTACCCTTTGACCCAACGAACGGTTTAATTAATTACTGTAGGAGGCTAGAGAGTCTTAACAATGTAGTTTGTAAAATACATTGTTTTTCTATTCAAGTAGGACTGAGCGTTAATTAATTTGTACCTCGCGTTTTCAGCGAGGCAGAGATAAATTAACGTGTAGTCTTCTCTGTCGAGACCTTATTACTTTATTGTTTAGATATAAACGAGTTTCAGAATGTTGGGTTTAGTTGCAACGTTTAACAGGTACCACGAGTTTATTTAAGAAGGCAATAATTGTTCTTAGAGGCTCAGTCAAGAATAAGATCGCAGTTTGATCTTTTTTTTGGTTACAACTGTGTTTCCAGTTTTCTCTTCTGGTGATTGATGCTACTCTGCCATCATTTTTTATTTATTGTCGTAGACATTGCTAAGTGAACTCCAAAGACATATAATGGCTTTTACCAAAAGGCTTCATGTGGCTGAAAAGGAAAGGCGACAAATACGTCGTGAATTAGTAAAGCTGAAAGAAGATAAAGTATCTTTGCACGATTTAGTCCTGAAAGAGAAAAGTGAGTTGGCAAAAGTACAAGAGGACGAGCTTGGCCTCCATGACCGGATAAAAGAGATGAAAGAAGAAATGGATCGTTTGGTGCCTGTAAGTAAATTTCAAAGTGTGTGCAATGAACTAAGTGGAGCTTTACGTCGCGAGGAAGAAACTCAAGTCTTACTTTGTGAACAAACTAAGCAGCTCAAAGAAATGGAAAGAAGGTACAGTTGCAATAAGATATTGTAGCGACGGGATGGGGAGGGGTATGTTAGCAAATACCTGGCAAATAGGTTTTTGTAAGTATGGGGGTGTGCTTGTTTACTTTTTGGAAGTTGCTTTATGAAAGTGAATAATTGTAAAGCTGAGGTTCTTTTACATTTTACAGTAAGATACCTTGTGAAAGAGCCGTTTAAAAATTTCACAATATTAATTGGACACATTTTTGTAAAGTCAGGAAATTTCAAAGGATATATTACAGGTAAACCATTAATAGCCTGACGAAAATTCCACATTTACCTCATATTGAAAGGAAGGTTGGCATAAAGGCCTAAACTTTCCCCGAAGAAAGCAGAAATTTTTCGTGGCGTCACTTTGGAGAATCATTTGCTTTAATTATGCTTATTATATTTTATACTCTATACTATACTATACTATATTATACTATACTATACTATACTATATTCTATACTATACTATACTCTTTAACTGAGAGCATGTTGCAGTCTGTAGGGCGTTGGAAAAAGATCCATATTTGTGAACTGGAAAGCACTTTTTTTCATGTTCACAGTACTTGATTTCGTTTTGCTGGGTCGTGCTCAAAGTTACTCTTTGTGATTGCCGTTTCTTTGGCATTTATATCGCCCTACAGTACCCATACATAAAACCCTCACTGAATACTTGATCACCACCGTTAATTCTTCAAATTATTTTTAGAGATAGAATACCTAAGTATCTTGAAGTTCAATCAGAATGACATGCCGCATCCCTGTCTTGGTAACTGTTTTCCCAAAAATTCCTGTAGAGTTGGGTATTCAGTTCTTTGCTACAAGGGTACTGTAACCGCTATGTAAAACGTATTAAATTACAAGGTGTATCAATATTTTATTGGTCAACTGATTAAACTGGTATCTTTATGAAGTTAGTTCCTTTTATTTTTGAGATTCTCCACATATATTTTCTGGGTTTTTTTCTTATTTTGTTTTTTCTAGTTGTGATGGGGTTGGGATGGGGTAGGCTGAGTGGGAATGCCTCGAAAGCAGCTACCCAGGATTATTTGATAAATATAAAGGTAAGGCATTGTAGTAATGAAATTGGAAAGGAGGTGAATGTAAGGTATTGCAACGTAGCTTGACATTAATAGAAAATTATGTCTCTTTTTACTATCTTGGTCGCAAAGTAGATATCGCCATTCCAATATTTTAACCATATTTTTGTTTTTATCGCATTTTTATATGTCACAGGATCGAGGTGTATAACGAAAGAGTAAACGAGAAAGACAAAGCATTGTCCGAAGCATGGAAAGCATTATCTGATACCAAAAACGAACTAATTAAGAGAGACCAAAAGGCAAAGCGACTAACTCAAAGTGTGACAGACTTTGAGGTAGACAAAGAACGTATTTTGACCAGACTTATGGAATCAGAGAGAAGCTTGAAGGCAATTATTAGGTCGGTGGTAGGATGTTAAATTTTTAATTAATGGTGATTTTTCACAAAGTTAATACCCATAGAAATAGAGGGAACAAGGTTTTGACAGTTGTTTTCGAGTTTTTGGTTTCCAATAACGATGTTTCGATTTTTTAGGGGACGGAATCAGGTTTGGATGGCATAGTGGTATTTATGGTCCTTGTTTTTGCTTGTAAGTGTTAATAGGATTTTTTCTGTTTGTTTTTGTTTTGTTGTTTTATTTTTGGCTTTCGTGCTCCTGCCGTCTTGTGGATTTTTCTTTTCAGTTATAATCCAAGACATACGATTCAATTCTTGTTAGGTTCTCTTTTTTAATTGGTAATATTGTTCATCCAAACACTCCGTTTTCCATTGTGGACAATAACTGACGCTACTCTCATTTGATTTTTGTTTGTGTTAAATCTTTAGTGGTGTGCATTGGTGTACAAATGTTATTGATCCAAAGTTCGGAAAATATAAGGAAATATCAAGACTCTCCTTTAACTGAAATTTTAATAGCCTTTATTGAAATAATTTTTTTCTTTTAGTCTTATCTATTTGAATGCTTTGTTTGATATATGTAATTAAGTTTTAATTGAATTTATCCGCGTTAACTTATAACAAACATAGGGTCCTAGAAAGGATGGGTACACTATTGGCACTATAATTTCCCTGAGTGTAACTGAACTTACTAGAAGCAAGAGTAACGGATAATTGCGCCAATGTTTCAACAAAGAATATTTGAGTTTCTTCTTCAAGCATTGTGGTTTCTCTTACAAAAAATTTTTTTTTCACAAAAAGATGCCGTTTAACAAAAAACAGTACCGGAAATATTGACAGTTAATACAAATGATTTCTAGCAGCAGTGATTAAAACGAAGAAGAAATATTGTATGTAACTAATAGGTTTTGCAATACCTCTTTCCTTTCTATGGTATACGAATTTTACTTTGTGAAATTCAATGTGCACCTTTACTGTTTTCAAATAAACGATTAGTGGTACAAAACTTAAAAATCGCTGTTAAAATAACGTTCATTTTGATTGATAGCTGTTTCGTTAGCACTCGATTCGACCAAAGGTGCCAGAATAAGGAAGCTGAAAAACAAATTGTTTTTTTGTTTTTTAATACTGAAAACAGTGTGGCCCGTTGCTGCGATGCGGCTGGAGGATCAAGGTAGCAAGGTAACTGAAAACAAAGAGACGAGAAAGGCATCCACCTCTATGTGGAGTTTAGTTGAAAAAAACTCTGACTTTTTTTTTAAACCAGTGTGTTTCGAAAACCGACCTTCACTGGACAACACGAACGGTGGGGTTCTTTCAGTTCCACACAGTATGAAATTGGTGTAATAAAAGCTCTAATCATCATGCTGTCGTTATTTGCCGTCCTGAGAATTCGTCAGGAAAATTAGGTAAAATTAGGCAAATTTTGTTGAGTAATGATTATCCTAATGATGGTATAGAGAAAGTAATTCGGTGCAAATGATCTAGTTTCGAAAACGGTATTAAGCTTGGCCTTCAAAAGTACTCTATATACCTCAAAATACCACGGATAGAACTGGTTTCTACTACATTTTTGAAATCATATTACCAGGGTAGTTTCCGAATGTTATCGTGCTACTGGACCCGGAGTTATTTTTACCTCGTGAAAGATTACTTTTTACAAAGGATGTCTTGCCTGTTAAAAATTTTAGTATGGCTGTGTATTAGTTTAAGTGCAGGATTTGATGTCAGGTAGATAGGTCGTGCATCCTTATGGGTGATAGATAAAATAAAACAACATGCACCCAGTGTTTTATGAGAAAAATCCCCTGTTTGTCGACTTCAACCAAAAAGACAATGCAAGGGTACAAGCAATATTGTGAATTCTGATTCTTCTATAGCACAGCTTCTATAGCACCGCATTTGCTGCTAAATCGCGAAGTCAGTGAAAATTTCGAGATAAATCAGTTCAAAATAACTGGCCGAGCTATGTCTACCTTTCATTTAGGAATATTAGAGGCAATTCGTATTCAATTTTTATCACTTACTCTTTGCAAGTAAAAAGGATTTGTTTGTAGTTTACAGTTATTTTTGACAAACAGCCACAGAAAGTGACGGGCTTTTCCCAGCCTATGACACAAAAATGTGGCTGGCTTTCTCGATCGCCTTTTTATTTTCAGTTTAAGTAAAAACGCATTTGCTTTCAGCTTTACTATTCTGACGCCTTTGGTCCTGTTGAGCGCCAGCGAAGTAGCTGTCAACCAAAGTGAACGTTATATCAATTCCGATTTCTACACTGTTTTCCATTCACCCAGCTTTGTATTGAGGATTCTTTGGTGTGGTATTTTATAGATGATATTAATTTTTTTTACTGCAGGGAAAGGGAAGTATTTCTAAACTTTTTAAGGGCAGCAGAGGTTGCTCTCGCACAAAGTAAACAACAGATTACTTCTGGTTGGAAAGAGGCAAGCGAATATGATTATATGATACCTGATCTTATTCTACCAGAAGAACAACTGGCTCTTGAGGGGATATCGATATCAAAAGATATGAAAATCTGTCAGGTATGTTTTTAAATTTAAGTATGGAATGCCATGCATTTTTAAGCATAGAAACTGTTGAAATTTTCCATAATAAATGTTGTTAGCCCCCAAATGTGGTGAATGATTTTCTAATGTAAGTTTTTCCCGCACATATTCTTTACAGTGACAATGACAGAAATTCCTACTTCACCTTCTGTCCTCATTTCCCCACCATTTTTGCTTTCTGATTGATAGAGGAAATATGATTATTATTAGCTGTTCAGTGGTGATTTGATAGTTGTCTGACAAACGAAACCAAATGGGTAAGTATAAGGAACCAGCTATCATCATGCTCCACTTATTTAAACCCCCAATTTCCCCTTTGATTTAAAAGAATCAATTAATTCATTTGTATTATGTGAGCATAACTGTTAAGAATTCTGTGCTCAACTTTTGGCAATAGACGAGAAACTGCAAAATAACTTGTCATGGTTTGATTTTCTGGTTGTTTGGCCTATCATGATCATCTTTTGTTGGAGCCCCAATGGCCATAGACATAACTCGATTGCCACGTCTACATTGCCCATCCTGTACCACGCATAGGTTGGGTTGATCTTAGCAGGATTTATCTATTTATTATTAGTAGTATATTTTATTTGTTAATTGTCACAGCGCCAACCTTCTATTTCGACTGCGTCATTTTTCATGCATCGACTTTATGTCACAGTCTTCGATCTCAGATATCAAATACTTTTCTTTAAATTCTTGGAGTACCGAAATTATTATGATTTATTATCATAAATATTGTTATTATTATTATTATTATTATTATTATTACTACTGTTATGAGCCATATACACCAATATTTCTTCTTTTTTTGGCGTACTCTCTGCCAATCAATGAATAAATTACTCCAATAAACCAAATATAGATCAGTTTTGTTCCTTCTCGTGCGTTTGCTACGTGTCATTAACTTTCTTAAAATGTATGTAGGATTTTGAATGCTGTCTTCGAATAAGTTTCAATAAACTGTCTTCGATATGTTTCCTTTTTTGTCAATTTTATTCTATTAAGACAAAAGATCTACCGTTACAGCACCAATTAATTTTTTTTAGTGAAAGTCATTTGTTAAGTTAGAATCTCGTAATTTTCCGTCATCTTTTTTCCCGCGCTTTTTTTTCTCAGCGCATGCTTAAATGGAAATGCAAATTACTCTGCGATTACAATATATTGCACCCGAAGAGTAAGGTGCACAACATAAAGCACTGAATGGAACCGCACCTTTTCATTACTTTCTGGTTTTGGTTTAAACAATTCTCATTCATAGTTTTGAGGTCAGATTCTCGACATAAGGATCCCATTTGCAAACAATAATCTCTTGTTTGTACAGTAAAATAACACTTATGTCATCTGATGGTGTGTTCAGATGATTATTTCTATTTTTAATATCGTTTGAATCCACTTCAGTTTCAGTGCCGTTTTTTTTTCTTCACCATTGTTTAATTTCAAGTATCCCACGCATGGTATCAGGAATAAAAATATAGTGACTATTTACCAGACTTCAAATGGCTACTCTAGTAGCATCACTGGTCATCATACGTCTTGGCCACCTCTTTATTAAACTTGAATGTGACTGTCTTTCGGATATATCAGTAAGATGCTATTTTCTATTCCTCCTCGCATTTTTCCTCAATATGTAAGGAAAGCGTTCGGACCATACAAGTACTCTTTGGTTCTTCTCCTTCAGTCATATCAGTTGCACCAGTTGGTTGAAGTACTAGTTATACACACTATGAATCTGCTATACTGGGTAGAAAGAACAGTGAAATATACCAAAATTTAATTCAAATGTTATATGTTGATTGGTATTATGCTTTTTCTCGATTGCTTTTCTTCTTAATGTTACGATACAGATGATTTCAGAACATATATTTAGTCCAAACGTTTCTATATCATTTGCCCTTTTCTCTTTTGTCCAAGAAAACAATACAGACCTTTCTCGAAGTTCAGCAGAAGTCCCTTCGGGAGATTGCAAAGTTACAGTCTATCCAGGACAGTTTTCAACGTAAAATTTCTGTTTTGAAAGTCGAGGTCGAGTCACATCAGCAGCATGCGTCTACTTTAAAGAATGAACTAAAAGCTGTATGCAGAAGAAAAGAAGTCGAAGAACACATGAAAAATCTACAATCAAGTCAAAAAGAGAAGGTAAAAAAAGTCTTAGCTTTTTGATCACTGTTTTGAATTTTATTGATGGCATTTATTTGGTATCATTTTTGTTCTTGTTAAATGGCTTATTTATTTAGCTTGTTTCAGCAAAGCCGTGAGCACTAATAGAGAATAATATAGTATACGTCAGGGGTAACATAACAGGGCGTCAACCAATTGGCGTTTTTTCGCTGTTAAAACCCATTATAGAACTAATATCCACTGTGCGCATTTCATTGGATTTTTTTCTTCTAAGCGAACCCAGTAATCTTACCCCCTTAATTTCCCTTCTTTTTTTTTCTGCCCTAAGTATACACTTAGAATATTGTGTTTAAAATGCAATGACATACATTTGAGATAAAACTGACACTTTTTGTTTAATTGACAGTCATTAGAAGAACCCACTGATGGCGAATTCACTACGACGAGTAATGTTTTAACTGTTGTCGCTGGTCAGTTTCCATGCCGCGTCCAGTGCGTGTAAAAACGTTAGACGTAAATGGCACAATAAGCTGAGTAGTTTAATTTTTTTTATAATACACTATTAAGCAAATTACGGCAGCCACTCACAACAAAAATTAAGTATACTGCCTATATTTTGTTTTTAATTTATAGTGACAAACATTGTTACTTCTATGTGCTCCAGCCGTTCTCTTGCATGCAATTGAAAGAACCAAGCTGTTAGTAATCGAAACACTTGTGGAATTTATCTAAGAGCTTCTTCTCGATTTACTTCTGATAACGGGAATTCTTTCGTGGCACAAATCCACAAAAATAACCTATAAAAATGCTGTCCTGTGTTTTTAATTTTTCTTTTCGATTGCTCTTACACCATGTCAGTAGTAAAACTTGGAGTTGCCTGAGTAAGTGTGTATTTTTCATCGACAAAAAATTACCCTACCGTGTTTTTCTCATTGAAATTCACAGTGAGATTCTCAACTCAGTTCAAAACCTTAGATGTGTCTGGGACAAATATTTAAATACATATGTATTTACTTTATTTGCACTGGGTGTTGTAAAGAATAGAAAACCAATCAGCCCCGCGAGAGCTTGTATGACAGGAAACTACCCGTGTCAACCTGTTATTGCCTGAGATTGTTTTTTCTAACCTCTGACCTCTAAGCTTGTTTGTTGTAATATAGGAAAAATTCAAGTTTTGTGATGAAGGAAAGTACTCAGAGGCCAGAGGGTATCACAATCTAGGCATCTGAGAAAAAAACCCTACATTTATCGAAAGATTTTTACAAGGAGGAAGGGGTTGGGGGCAACGTGTGCTGGCGAAGGATGAAGGCGTTATGAGAAACGAAGCACAAACTGAGTTAGTACCTGGAGAGAAACTCTTCAGAACACTTTGCATGAAAATTCCTATAGAAGAGTCTAAGACAAGCCACATTATGTCCATATGACTTGAAGAATGGCAGCAAGATCTGGACCAATCAAGTTACACGCAGGTTTCTTAGCTCGATCATTTACCGTAAGATGAGACAAGAAGACACCTTCCAAATGTGACAACAATATTTAATGCAAGAACGAATGGAAGATTGATAGAAATACAAAGTGTCCTGAGGTGTAGATTACAGTTTAGCACGATAGGAAGAACCAACCTTTTGAAAAGTAGAGTTAACATTAAAAGGGTCGTTCTTCAGTATTGGATGGAGGTAAAGATTAAGCTTTCAACTAAATGACATCGGTGACATTTGTGCCCAGTGAAAAAAATCAGTAACTTCCTTCCCCATTCTTTAACAGTGAAAAGGTCAGAATCAAAATCTCCACCAAGTTTAACTTTTTCATGCTGAGTTGCCTTGTGGTCAGTGAACTGAATCGATATACCAGGAAGCTCAGTGATATATAAAAATTTGTTGTTTGTGCCCAGAGAGAGAGAGAGAGAGAGAGAGAGAGAGAGAGAGAGAGAGAGAGAGAGAGAGAGAGAGAGAGAGAGAGAGAGAGAGAGAGAGAGAGAGAGAAGGAAGAGAGGAAGAAGAGAGAGAGAGAGAGAGAGAGAGAGAGATAGAGAGAGAGAGAGATAGATAGAGANGCAAGGACCCAGGATGACCAGACTTGTGTCTACTTGTGAGAAAGAAAAGAAGATCCACGCATGAAGCCCAAGAGAATAAATCCATTTTTTCAAAGAACATTAAACACCCGTACATATTTTAAAGAAGGCCTTATTTGAAAATACTGAGCTGCATTAGTTGTATTTTACCCCACAAATTATGATGGTAATCTTTTGTACCCTATGAAAAAATTCCTTTGAATACTTTTAGAGGACTTTAGTGAAAAGGAGCTAGACAAAGAGAAAGAAAGTTTGCATGACACTGTGTAAGTTGGCACTTTCTTGCAGTCGTCTTGTGTACCATATCTGTAGTTTTTAAAAAGAGGTGGCCTTGCATAAAAGAACTCGTACGCAAAAGTGTAACGAAATATTGGTTGCAATTTATACTGATATAATGTTTAAATACCCTTTTGATAGTTCAGCTAAGCAACCTACTCGTGTTTTGATTTTCTAAAGGAAAGTTTGGTGAAAAAGGAGTATCACGAAACTTGGAAATAATCAAATCACTAGACAGAGAGAGATAGAGACAGAGAGACAGAGAGCATCCAAGTAGAGGCTGTTTTTCCGAGTTCAAAATATAGCCCAGATGGGCGTTAGGTTGAGGGTTTTAACTGTTCATGAGGGAAGCTTGTAGGATTGCAGGGCGTGACAGCCTCCCACATCGATCACTTATAACCAAATTCTCCTAGCGTGAGCTACTACATGTGAGTAAATTTTTTCGTGGATAATATCTCGACCTGTTTGATGTGGAAATCTAGAATTTTCTTCACATTAGCCACCGCATGGACCTTGTTTAGAATGAATTCATTTGGCTTCGCTTTATTCGTTTCGCACTGGTAAGAAAGGTTTCAGATCTGTAGTTTCTAACTTAATTAGCAACCGTTTGGATTCAACTCAAGCGGAGAATGTATATTTGTAGTTAGTAATTTTTTTGGTGATAACTGTCTATATGTTTGCCGCAGAAGATTGCTGGTACTCTGTTTTGAAGCACTTTTCTCTTTCCCCGAATAAACGGAAATGGGACCATAAATATATATTTTATGTATTTCTGGATTTAGATTTCTTCTCGGAAGCAAGACATTCCATTAACGGTTTTCGACTTACCATCACCCAATGGAGATTTCGTTCCATTGTAAGTCTCATTGTTTTTTGTTCTTATTTACATAGTTTTAGTTGAGGGGGGGGGGGGTTTGTTTTGTTTTTTTGCTGCCTAGGTATACCCTACAATCTACCTTGTTTATCATAACCATAATATTTAGAACAATAGTATTTATTTATAATCTCGTGCCATGGTGATACTTGCTACAGGTTTGCTCGTTGAGCAACAGGAAGCGAGAGCTAGAGGCAAATTGAATTTAAAAGAATTACGCGTTCATGGTGATGAACACTCGCTATCTTTGATAGAGAACCAAGTTGTATTTGTACTGTATTATTTAATGATATCAAGAAGTAATACACATGAAATTGAAATGACCCGTTAATTTTAGTGAAGAAAATGATGATAAAAAAACGAAAGTCAAGTTAATCTGATATAGGAGAAATAAATAAATTGACGGTACCATTTTCCTTAACTGTATCCTCGACAAAACTAAAGAATCAACTCATGAAGGTCATTCACCAAAAGTCGACGCGTCTGTAAAAGTTTTTTGTAAAATGTGTTCCAAGGATATGCCATCGATGACAATGTGTTTCTTCAAGTACGATACACACAGTCCAAGGAAAAGGAAGACCAACAAGAATTACTGAGGCCAGAAGTAAACAAGATGATCAACTCGATTAATTTCTTGTAAAAGACCACGGCATCGTGTAAAAAATGAGACGCAATGTAAATAGGGAATGGTATTCATAGTCAGTAATGAATTTTGTTTGTGAAAATGTCTTGTGTACCCATTTATTAACCTTCTTTACTAAAAGCTTTCCTTAGTTCGAAAAAGGCGTGCGATATTTGAGAACAAAAGGTTGAGATGATGGCCCGTACAGTTGCTAGCCAGGAAATTTTTGCTTTGGAAATTTTGATTCAATCATTTAACTATTTGCGCGCTCTCTTTCTGAATTTTGTGTTCCATGTGTTTTCCAACCTAATAAGGCAATAGACAAGATATGCCTTACAAATTGTTTAAATTTACATGAAACCTTTGTTACAGTACCATGGAGAAAATATTTTGTACAACTCTTCACTTGCTGCGCATGCTTGTTGTATAGCCCAGAGATTTTTTTTTCAAGGGTATTTCAGTATGGAACTTGAATACGAAGAAGCTAATAACATTTTTGTCAAGTTATTGACTCTTCTGGTACGGAAAGAGTTTGTATCATTATTGACAATACCGAAGCCAATTGATGGTTTTTCAACTTATTTACTGTTATGGAAGACAGTCCTTGGGCTATTGATGGTTCATATTTGATATATGATTATTAACATCTGATGAAAAACATTCGAAGTAATCGGCTGACAAAAAAATTTGACGAGCTGAAGGTCGTTAATGGACGGGAAACAATGATTGAACTTTGGGAGGATTTAAGAGACCTGCATAAACTGGAGAAAGATCCATTTTGCAAAGAGTCATGTTTATCTGAAATCGTTTCCAAGTATATAATGACAAAATATTGACTTCTTTAAACAGTCACAAAGTTATAAAGGAAGAAAATATTTGTGGTACTGTAAAGTTTAGCGAAAAGCTCCTTGTATTTTGAAACGTTGTAGGTAATAAGAAAATTTTGGAGAATGGAAGGCAAAGATACTTAAAATACCAATTTCTTTCGTATATGACCATAACTGGATTGTGCTTAAAGTGATTGCTTAATTTTTAGAGATTTTTTGGTGTTGGAGTAAATTTTTGCATAATTCATTACACTAAGTATGTTCTCCTTAGAGAATTCACTCTAGGATATCAGGGGAGAAAACTTGAACTTATTGAGAGAGGTGCTTGGGGAGCATGCTTTATAACTGCAAAATATGGTTGAAAAATTTTGATTCAAAGGATGTTCATTGTTGTTCATTGTTCAGAGTTGTGATCATGTATTAAAAGAGAAAGCTTGTGATGTATTTGATAAAATGAATGAATTAGAAGATTGCCTTAAGTTACATTAAATAAGCATAAGCGTATGCAACGGGGTATGTAAGCCGAAATGTTGAAGGAAAGGATGACTCGTTTCTTTTTTGGTCAAAGTACATGGATTATTCGTAATTTGGATCGTGGTGGATTGAATGTGTTATCTAATTTAATCGGTTAGTGTCATTTTCTGCTACGTGATGTTTTATGCACTGAATGAGAAAAATTTAGAAAGTCACTTGGCAAAGTATTTGTTTTGATATCTGACACGCAAGGATTAATATCAAGAGCAAACTAAACTACACTGTTGGCAATATATTTTTCAACAAATGCTGTTTAATATCTGCAGCTAGATCTGGCAAAGAACCAAGCATAAAAGCCGTATGACTTTCTTATTACTGTTTTAATGTCTTCTTTAATAGAAATATTTACTTGCCTGGCACATTTATTTTATTATATCCCGAGAAAACGTGTGAAAATCTCCGCATGAAAATATTTGAAATGATGGTTAAGTTTTCAATGTCACTGAACTCTTCTAAACGAAGGAGCCCTGATAATTTTGCATGGGAAAAATGAGAGTTAATAGTTTGCAGCCAAAAAATCTGACTACCCTCCTGTTACTGAATAACATTTCTTTATTTAATTTTTTAATCTGAATTGTTAAAAATGTCAAGTTTATGGAAATCTCTAATACTTGTTTGTTCATATAAACATTTAGCTAACATTGTTACATTTTCACATTTAAAATTTTAGAGTTATTTCTATTAAAATAACTTTTTTCCCAAAGAACTGGCAATATAAACCTCTTGTATTTTTTTTGTCTTTTAACATCTTTATTCTAGTTCTTATTATTCTTACTACTTACTACTTAGCCTTCCTATTCCAAGAGCGCGCATCGCTAGGGCAATCAGAATAAGACCCAAAGCCTCCCTCTATTTCTGTTCCTCAACAGGTAGACCAACAGCAAGTACCGCCTTGTCTTGTACCCATTTGTTCTTTTATTTTATGACCCGCGATGATAAAATTACTGCAGTAGTTCGATTTCTTCTTTCTTTCTAGCCAGTTTCAGTTATTCGTACCCAAAGTATCGGCCCAATGCTGAACTTTCTTTGCCTTACTCAAATACGTTTATTAAAACAGGAAATTGGAATACCTTGATATCCATCTTTTTTTTTAAATAACGTGGCGTTATTACAGACGGGGTTGTATAATTAGGTCTTTAACCATAAACGATCTCGTATCCAAATGACTCTGGCAACCGGTAATAGAGTTCTAATGCCTTACATACGTTTTTCCTCTATTCAACTTCCGCCTCCCACATATTCACCGCAAAACGATACCAGTAATGTGAAATGACTCCCTAAAATTTTCAGATTTATGTTGTGCAGGATTTGTATATAGTTTATTGCCGCAGGTTTTAATTTATATTTTTTGTTTTTATTTGCTTCAAAAAAAGGGATTTATTTTCATTTCAATTTGTTTAAGGGGCATTTGACACATTTATGCGTAAGATTGAATGATTACAGTTAATCTACTCTTCAGAAATTCGATTAGCCTTCCCACCCATTTGTCTTATCGCGTACCAGTTACAGTTCACCAATTTTCAAACCCGCTGTGCCTTTTTTGAATGTGTTTTTATTTCAGAAAGCTGATTTTTAACACGGATAATGGAAAGGCTGGCAAGAAATGTTAATACGGACTATTTTTTATGGCATGCTGTTATAAATAAAATAAATTTTTATGAAATGCCTTTCAGTTATACATGCCACAACATGGCTTATAATGGAGTTGTATTAGTTATGTGACGACTTTCGATTTTTTCACCACTTCCGTCTTATCAGTCTTGTCTTTACTAATAAGTTGGAACTGTAATAGAATTTCACCCATATTTTTTATCAGATATGGTGGTATATCGTTTAGCTCACATAATATTCGAAATAAACTTGTAGTATCTCAATCATACGGAAAATGGATTGCACGATACCTAGATTAATCTCATAATATACTGAACGAAAAAGAATTACGTGTTCCAAGAGCTAATAATTTTGGCTTCTAATACTAAAAACTCCACAGTGCACGGGCACAGATTTTCCTGGTCAAGCAAGTTCTCAAGTGCTCTATACTATGGCAGAATAAATTGGGAGAATATGGGTATGAAATAATTTATATCAACGTTGGTCAATTTATTGCTGTAGAAAATGGGACCGCTGTCATTCCATACTATGCCAGTCTGTTTTATTTAAATAAACGTTTGTCTTCCTTATTAATGCCTATCATGAATACCTGGGAGCCAAACAATTAGAATACCCTAACCTTTTTCGGCCAAATGGCAGTGCAAAACCATTCACCAATTTGGTAAGTAATAGCGCAGCATTTTGCCAATTTGTATATGCGTTGTAAATATGACATTCGAGAGTTTTTGAATAACAGTCAGTGCTGCTTATCCTTTCCCAGAAAAACATGAAACAACTCAAAGCTAGTTTGTCTCCTTTTTTGTAGATGAAAAGGATCCGTGTATCGTTTTCTGTTGGTTTTAAACAGCTAGTCGTAAAAACTAGCTGGATGNTATTTAAATAAACGTTTGTCTTCCTTATTAAGGCCTATCATGAATACCTGGGAGCCAAACAATTAGAATACCCTAACCTTTTTCGGCCAAATGGCAGTGCAAAACCATTCACCAATTTGGTAAGTAATAGCGCAGCATTTTGCCAATTTGTATATGCGTTGTAAATATGACATTCGAGAGTTTTTGAATAACAGTCAGTGCTGCTTATCCTTTCCCAGAAAAACATGAAACAACTCAAAGCTAGTTTGTCTCCTTTTTTGTAGATGAAAAGGATCCGTGTATCGTTTTCTGTTGGTTTTAAACAGCTAGTCGTAAAAACTAGCTGGATGTGTTCGGTTCGATCCTGTGTGTTTTTCTCATTCATTAAACACCATTTGATTTGTGCTTTTCTTCCTGGCTACAAGTCTATGGCCATGCGAGTGGAGTGAAAAAGCTGCCAATTAAAAATAAATGTTATTCAGCTGCATTTTTACTTGAGTACCTGGAATCGTTTAACTGCCACTCCGTAAAACAAGTGCTACTCCCACCTTCAGCTTTGAGCAAATATTTGCGTTTAGAATTAATTTTGCCCGCCAAATATATTTTTAAATATTTCATTGGCAAACCTCATTTGAAGTTAGAGAGGTTAACCAAAAGACTGTTTAAGTTACAACTGATTGTAATGTAGGTATACAAAATTTATGGAGAAATATTTAAGCGGAAAGTATGCAAATAGTTACACGCAACAAATCAAAATTCAAGATACAAGTTTTTGATACAGGTACCTACCCTTTTATAGTAATTATATGTTCTGTTTATAAAATGTAAAAGATATTTCAGCAAAATAATGCATTCCGATGAGGGCAAAGTGGCTGGTATTATCTTGTTGATGGAAGCTTTTAAAGAAAAGTAATGAAAAGGAGGAAGAAACTGACGGGGTTAAGTCCTGGGTACACCGGGTAATCAAATTCTCGGTTAATTATTATGAGTACACAAATGTAAGTATTCTTCTATCTGGAAAAGTTCTTACTTTTTTCAACATACACTTATATCGTGGTTTGTTATTCAGCACAATTTTCCGTCTCCTGCGACTCTGTTTGGTTTGGCAGGAAATAGTATGAGCGCCTGCTATTATTTTTGATTTCAAATTATTTGTTAATGTAAATTTAATCATCATTGAACGGATTTTATAATAATTTTTTAATTAATTTTTTAATTAACTAGTTTATTTATTTTTATTTTATTTACTCTTTTCTTTGTTTTTTTCTGGACTGTGTTTGTAAAGTCATTTGTAGGTTATTTAGCCAAAAACCACCCGCTATCAACCCGATACCGATAAATTTTTCTCCCAAAAAGACCTCAGGAACATGCAGCATTCCTGACAATATTCTGACCTTCAGTGCTGCCAGAATCTGATATAGGGTGTTTCCAATTGGCTAATAATACTGCGATTTCCTGCTTTATCATTTTGTATAATTTTCTCCATAATTGTTTAACTTTCGTTGATCGAATAGCACTTTATTTTCAACAGGAGGGCCGAATTCAACTACACAAATGGAAACGAGAAACAAAGAAACAATATTGAACAGTGAGGTTAATCCAATTTAAGTCTAGGAATTGGTCCCGTAAACGGTATCTTGGTGACTTCGAGTGAACAATTTTAGTCTTTTATTTAGTTTCCTCATGAAACGGGATTTTAGTATTTATAATTTGTATTCTGTACATAGACATTCATGGAAAAGATCCTATGTTTACATTGCTGTATATTTAAGAATTTAAAAGTTATTTGATGAAAATAAAATTCAGTGTTCAAGAACTGGTCTGAAGTATCATAAACTTTTTCGCTGACTTGTAACACTGATACAGCTTTATCCACCAGGTAGGTTAATATTAGCACCTAACAGCATTAAAGTAGCGAGTATATATTTTTTTCTCACCTTTGGTCCACACATTGTTTTACGAATATGTATATCTTATTCAGGTCTAATGATATGATATTCACTCCACTCTTTCATTTTATGTCATCCAGCTGTATTCTTTATTACTATCCTGTTCCCTTTGTTTAATTTTAACAGTTCAGTTTTATTCTGTTATAGACCAGTACACAAGACCTGTTTTCTTACGACAATGCTTATGAATAATAATGATAATTACAGTGAGAATAATGATGATTATAAGATCTTTAAGGGTCAACGAAATCGCACGTGCCTTAAGTTCGTCGCAAAACTTTATATGGGTGATAGGATCTCCCGCTGTTACTCTTTTCATATGGATGGGGTCCTCGAGAGTTATTGGTATTCCAACTGAAGAGCAGAGTGACTCAGCAGAATCAAGAGTATCATGAACATAATACCGTTAGAAGCTGTCACACAGCCAGCATTTCGCGTGCAATTACTCAACATTTGATGTTGCTTTCTTGACTTTCCTTACTCAATTCATTCATAATGACCATAGCACGATGACGAAAGCAGAGAGATTATGAACCTACCAGCTGCTTTTGTTGAGCAGGTCACTAGCCACATATGATTAATTTGAATTGGATGTTGTGATCTTTAGAAGGCTCAGAACTTCTATCAAAGAAGAGAGTCCCATTAACGGTTTTTTGGGGTATTGTTCCTTCTGACAATGCACTGTGGCTTGTGGTTTTTCACATCGAGCTTCTCATGTCCAGCATTTTCCATGCATTAATCGAACAATGAATACATGGCAGCTTGTTCGACCCATCCCTTGATATGTCTCCTCACCTCAAAGGCCATGGGTTTGACTAGTTTTTTACAAGTACGCTGTGGTTTGTAATCGCAGCTCCTGTACTCCTTTTTCATCCTGGTATCCAACCTATTAATCAAAGGATTTGTTCGCAGTGTCAGATAAACGAATTCCTTGCACTTTTCAGCATTCAGTGATACACTTATGAAATCATGATCTTGGTATGCCATTTCTTCTGAGCAAACGTACCGGTGCAATTGGGAAAATATTCAGAAATTTACGATTATTTCTAACAGCTGAAGGGCGACCTAGATCCAACTTATATCTGATGCAAGCTGCCTCTTTTTCCAGGAGACTGTTGACCTCCATCGTGCCATAAAGGTGTGTGTTAGGAATGTTCCATATTACGTTGCATTAGCATAAAAAACGTTCAGCGAATGATGATGGTGGAGATTTTTAAGATATAATAGTACTGGGGTTTTTTTCTCGTATGCAGGAAGAGGCACATTTTTACGTGGTAGTTAAAAAAAAATGTTAATGAAACTGACAAAAACAGTTATGGGAGAACGTTTGGCTCTTCTTATTTGCTGTCAGAGTTATGCCCAGTTGTTTTGTTCCTCATTCAGTCAAAGCTGGGGACGATCTTCGAAAGGGAGAGATAACTATCAACTACCTTCTTTATATTGACGATTTTTGGATACATACTTTTCGAAACTCATGGGAAAGTATGAGGAAGAACTGGATGTTTTAGTAAGTACAATGTTTATTCAGCGATGGAATAGAGTATAGCATGGGCACTGATATTAGTAAATGTGGTAGTTTTGGTGATGAAAAAGGAAAAAGGGTCAAGTCTGCAGCAATTGAATTACCAACAAGAGAGGTCATTAGAGAGAGTGGTATTGGGGATGGTTACAAGAATCTGTGAATGCTGAAAGCTGAGAACATACAAGACAAAAAAATGAGAGAGAAGCAGGAATGTACTGAATTTCCTTCTAAATGTCAAAAACGTAATCACTATAAACCCTTGTGCAGTTTCCATCGTCAGTTATACAGCTGGAATAATTAAGTAGAATGTCAATGAATTGGAAGATCTGACTGTCTCCAGCACGTTTCACAAAATTGGCGGTACTGACAGATTGTACTTTAAGAGGCCCGAGGGTAGCAGGGAACTATGTAATGTTGAGGATTGTGTTTTAATGAGAAAAATATGCACCTACAAATACATTTCTAAAAGCTACGAGCCTGTGCTGAAAGCAGTTATGAGAGAAGAGGTTGTCAATCATGGAAAGTCCAAGAAAAGAAAAAGAAGGGAAAGAAAAAAAGAACTTAAATGAAAAAGACCTGCATTGTGTTTTCTACACGAGAAGTGACTTTGAAAGCGAGCAGATATGAGGTTCACTAAAAAACAGAGACCCGAAGAAAGCTTGGATCAAGGAATATTGTAAGAATGGACATATTTAAAACATGAACAGGAAGCAGAGGATACAGGCTGGAAGGTCAATGTAACAGTGGGTGTTAATATCGAAGGGATCTAGAAAAATTTCCCAAGTTACATAGGTTGGAATGGTGTCTGGAGAAAAATGTTAAATGCCTTATCGGAAGGACAGAGCAGAAAGGAGAAAGTACATAGTGAAATACCTTTAGGAATGGACGGACTATCACTCCTGAGTTAAATACAGCACTGGCTTAATTAAATGTGTACCGAGTATGTTAAACGATAATGCACTGAACGTATTTTTAGTGGAATGAGCGGTTGAGAACAGACTGCTCAACAAAGCACCAAAAATGGTATCGAGAACAGTTGGAGAAAGGCAACTTTCTCGAGAGAGGAGGAAGTAACTATATTTAGGGTTAGAAAGACGCTACAAGGCCAACATCTTTTGCAAAAAGACCCAACTTGACACTAGAACAGCAAAAAATAAAACTTGGACATTAATCCTATGTTGCATTGAAGATAGAAATCCTGGCTTACGTGGGGCCTTAATTTGGTTTATCATCAAGTTGGAATAGGACTTTACAGTTTTTCCATTTCCTGCTGAGTTCCCCTGTGGTCAAGGCTAAAATACATGGTGGCATCATCAGCATAGATGGTGATGAACTAAACCAACTTTCTAAACCACCTTTTTACTGATAGCATAACCAGAAAGGTCATGAAGCAAGTCAGCAAGCTGCAAGTTATCAAATAGCTAAGACTTTCACATGATCCCTCTATCCATAAATGTTCTGTGATGTGATTATATTTAAACGGTAACCAGGGAAACGAAACACTACCTTTATACAAAACTTTTAAAAAACCTAGAATCTGCAAGAATTCAATCAGTGCATTGTTGATAAGTGGTTCGAAGAGCCTACAAATGACAGGTAGAAGACATACGTAGAAATCCGATGGATCTTCTCCATTCTTGAAGACAGGGACAGCCAAAAATTTCCTAGGAAGATGAAAATATTCGGGAGAAAACCGAGACGGTGGCGCCAACCACCATACGAAATAGGGTTGAGTAAAAAAAAAGGAATCCTATTCCGCAAAAACTAGACGCGGTGGGAACAAATGGATATCATTTTTGGATTCAGCACGAAAAATTGGTCCAGAAACACTTATTTTTAAAGAAAACATTCGAGTCCCAAAAATTTGTTGCCCTGTGTTATTAGCAAGATGAGTTATATTATCTAAGCAAAACTAACGTAAGTAGGCATCAACATGAAGATCACTATTATTCTATTATCCGAAGCTTGTACTGGTTATAAGCCCATGAGCTTATACCCGACTATCTCATTTGAGAACAAACTGATACATAGTTCGATTGAGGAAAAATAAATTATTGACTAATATTCTTATATTTAACTTTACGGTTTCTTAAAAGTATCAACTATTACATGTTCCACCCTCGATAAAACGTTAATTGGTCACTTTCGACTACATTTGCATGGAACGCCCAGTCCATTTCCTTACCTATCTCTTAGTCTCAGCCCCGATCAATGTTTCTTTGGAACTCAAAACTGCAATAACGAGACATTTCTTCCGCCAACAAAACAACAGCAGCTTCATTTTTCATTAGTTTGACAACGTACTTATAGACATATTTCGGTTCAACTTGGCTTTTAAGACATCCTTTAATGAAAGGTGACCAAACCACCTTGTAGACATAATGACCGATCACGAAACTTTCAGATGGACTGTTTTAAGTTTTAATTTCAGTTACTCTTGCCATGTCTTATAATTTTATGTAACACACAACTCTACAACCAATTCAGTGGCACGTCTTGAGAATTCGAAAGTTAGAATTCAAAATCAATGTCCTCCAGTATCCAAAATAGATATTTTTCCATATTTGAAAACTTTTCCAACCAAAGCTCAAGCTTAGCGTCTAAAAATAGATAAAAATCCAGTTTCTATTAATAAATTCTCCTTCGCTTGCTTCATAACAAATTTGATACAAGAGCCTCGAGACTCTTTTCTTTGAAGTTTCTAAAGCACTACATAGTGATTTCCATGGTCTACAGGATATTAGCTGCTGGATGGCAAATAAGAAACGCGTAGAAGGTATAGAAACAAATGCAAGAGTGAAAAGATGTACGCTTATATACCATGGTCACTAAGGTGCCTGTGATAAGTGATTATCGCGATAGATGTGTTTACCAATTTGGTAGGGGTTAGCTGTTGTTGAAAGTGCATTAATTATCAATACATCGGTATTTGGGTAAATTAAAAAAAACTTGGTCACTTTTAAATGACCTATAAGTAATGAAAAGGTAATACCTCTATTATTTACAATAAAACGGAGATTTGTAACAAAAAATGACAACGTAATCTGTGAATAATAAATGCGTTCAGTTTTTGTATGGTATTCATTGCAACCTGACGATGCAAATACATCAACAAAAATATTGTAAGCCAATAAGGGTTAAAAAACTGTTTTTATGCAACATGGGAATATTGTAGTCAAGAATATTAGTGCGATGGATGACCACGAACGACATGCTGTCAACTGCTGCCTGTTAAAATCGACAGTGAAAGTTCAAAATGCCTACATCGACATCAAAAGTAGTAGTTGAAGCTATAGTAGTTTGGTATTATGAAATAAGCAGCCAGTAGCAAAAAATTTGTGTGTATCCAAATTTATGGGACAAGTGTTAATATGTGGTATCCAAAGCTTCCTATTCTAAGTCAGTTAATCTCTAAAGTTTCCTTAACGGCCGTGTCGGCGCCACAGGATAGAAAGTAATTTCACATTCGTATAAATGGCAAAAGAAAATCAATAGAATAATTTACATTGGTGTCATTGTAAAATACATTAATTGGTTTTCTAGGTTTTTCTGAAAGCAATAGTCCTTGTATCGCCAGGGTTGTAACGCGATACGAAGCAGCGCTACAGACAGTCTTTTCAACATCCAGTTGAATACAGTCATTCCCCACGCGAAAANGTGTTAATATGTGTGTATCCAAAGCTTCCTATTCTAAGTCAGTTAATCTCTAAAGTTTCCTTAACGGCCGTGTCGGCGCCACAGGATAGAAAGTAATTTCACATTCGTATAAATGGCAAAAGAAAATCAATAGAATAATTTACATTGGTGTCATTGTAAAATACATTAATTGGTTTTCTAGGTTTTTCTGAAAGCAACAGTCCTTGTATCGCCAGGGTTGTAACGCGATACGAAGCAGCGCTACAGACAGTCTTTTCAACATCCAGTTGAATACAGTCATTCCCCACGCGAAAACATGATGAAAAATCATTACTTATTGTTAAGCATAATACGTTGCACTTCAAAACTTTCTGGTTTTCTTTAGTATTCAGCCTTGTCTATCTTTTTTCCTCATACTTCAAGTTATACTTCAATATTTCTTTTCCAGGAAGCTAAAACCACCGAACACGTACATACGAAAATACTACAAGTACAATGCAAGGTAGTTAACTTCCTTGGGGTTACCAGCAGTCAGAAACATTAATTCATCCATTACTCTCTTCGTAATATCTGAAAAATAGAGTGAAAACTCATTATAGTGCATTGGATTATTTGAATTTCAATTGAACTTATTGTGCGCTACGTGTTAACTCATAAAATCTTTTAATATTAAAAAACCCCCAACTAATTCGGTAAATCCACAAAATCAAAATTCGCCATGTCCGAGTTATGAATTAAACGGATCGAATTAGCTCGGTGGCGCGCTAGATTGACATATGGCAACCATAATATGTGGGTGTGGTTCAGGATTTAACTCCATTAGCACTGACAGGAAAGTCGAAAGGGCAATATGCGCAAGAAAAAAATGAACTTTCTGTTGTAATGGATGATAAAGGAAAGTGTTGTCCTGGCTCTACAGGTCATTTGCAGCATAAAACCAGTATGACGTAGCGACAAAAGGATATGTAGGCAAGGTAGTCTAGTAACTGCTTACAAAAATATTGCGTTCCTAACGGGCTTTAGCGCACTACACACACTATGAAACAGAATTTTCAAAACTGGCTTTGGAAGGAAAAATACTATTTGACCGGTTTTTTTCAAGCAAAATTTCTCAACTTTTAATAGAAGAAAACTGAAACATAAATCTAATTTCATAAGTTTGCATAAAAGATTCATTGTATATTAATCAGGATCATGGAAATTTGCGTTTCATTTAGGGAAGGTTATAAAAATTTTAAGGAATAAAGTTTCTTAATTCCATGTACCTTTAGTGATCCATCCTTTTACTTTGTAATACTCCAGAAGTTGACGAACTTCGTGCTTTGAGTAATTTGGTACCAGTACTGGTGTCACTGGTCCCAGTTCTGCTAATTTCTACAATCAATAAAATTCATATATATCTTTAAAAAGTGGCGACAGAAAAACGGGAACTTTTGGGTGAAGCTCACCTTGCTACACCATATCTACGGCTTGTGGAGGACTAAAATAAAAGAAAAATAAACATTTTGATTCGCATATGCTACGTCTCCCAGAAAAAACCCTTGATTATGGCAATGATAACGACGATGATGAATATGGCATCACCAAACATCTCTTTTCCATCGTAGCCAATGTACGGTTTTCGCTGACTTCACTAATATGCTCTTCTAAACATCTCAATAATCAACCACTCAAAAGGTAACAAGGGCTGATAAAAGAAGCTTTTGAAAACGAAAAAAATCAGGTTTTTAGAAAAGGGGAGCTCCGAACATGTAAAATGCCTGAAAGGCAAAAGGGCAGGCTGTACATACAAACGAACAAAAAATACACCCTTGATTCATTTCCAAAATATGGATCATTGTTCCTTGACTTGCTTTCAAATAGGTATGCATTTTTAAAAGGTCCCTAAGTTCCTCCAAATCTGTTTACCTCTCAATACTTTTAACTGGTACGTGAGTTATGAATTCAGACAGAAATTGCATACAACGCCCCTTATACTAAGCCAAAACAATTGTCACTTGGTGCAGTAAACTGAACTCTCTTTGTCTCTCTGTGTCTCTCTGTGTGCCTGTCTGTCTGTTTGTCTCTCTCTCTCTCTCTCTCTCTCTCTCTCTCTCTCTCTCTCTCNCTCTCTCTCTCTCTCTCTCTCTCTCTCTCTCTCTGTCTGTCTCTCTCTCTCTCTCTCTCTCTCTCTCTCTCTCTCTCTCTCTCTCTCTCTCTCTCTCTCTCTCTCTCTCTCTCTCTCTGCCACATCCATTCCAGACGTTGGCGATCATGGTTCTACACAGATTCCTATCTCTCATCATATGTAGCAGATCTCCAGCTTTTACCTTTTCCTTCTCACTTGCTGACACATACTTTTTAAAATGCCACTTGGGACTTCCCAAGTATGTTAATCTTTGTTTTCCTCTGCTTCTTTTGCCTTCAATACGACCTGTAAGGGTAAGATTTTCCAGTTATTCCTTTCCCATATGTCCCATAAACCTCATCTGGCTTTCATGGATTGTTTTTATCAGACACCTTTCTCCAGCTTCCCTCAAAACTTCATTTGTTTGATGGTCTACCCATGTTATTCTCATCATTCTCCTGTAAAACCACATTTCAACAGCTTCTGGTCTCTTTTGCATTGATGGTGACATTGTCCAGCACTCACAACCATATAACAGAGTAGATGTTACATAACCTTCCAGTAAAGTGTACACCAAACTGTATTGCATAGTATTAAGAGTAATGATATGTAGTGAATTGTATTGTATCTCTATTGTACCATTGTCCTAACGTATTGCATTAAAACCCACTGTACTATATTGTACTTTGTTTTACCAGATTGCAGTTCATTGAATTATGTTTTCTGTAATGTTATGTAATTCATTATACTGTATCGCAATTTACGGTACTGTATGTTTTGTATTTGTTGTTATTCTTGTTTAATCCTCCGAAGGCAGCAAGCGATTAACTATTTTCGCAAGGTGTAAAAATGACTAACAGTTACAAGGAAATTAAGGCGAAAAAATAGATGGCGATTTGTTTCTTGAGTTCTTGACTTGAGTTTCTGAAAGATGGCAGGTTAAACTCAAGCAGAAAGTAAAAGGACGGGGTAAAGTACAAAATTTCAATGTAAGAGAGAGGAAGCCAGTAGAATTTGATGAAATTTTCTATCCGGTGTGAAGACAATATTGGGAAAATTCTTGTGTAACGACAGTCGACAGTGTTTAAACGTTTAAGAAAGGAACAAAAATAGAAAGCTAATTGGAGCAATTTTCACTGGCATGCCTGTGGTTTAAAAATGAGATGCAACAATGCGTAAAAGGGAGGATTTTAGCAGCCAGATAAGATTCAATGACGACTTCAATAAGAGGTTTAATACGACTGAAGAGACCGACAGAGCAGGTAGGAGCTCAAGCTCAAAGGAAAAATAATACTCTAGTAAGCCCTGGCTAACGTCTTTCAGACTTCTAGAATGGTTTCATAACCATATACGAGAGCACAGGAGGAAGAATCTACTTTCATTGTTGCAGCCTTGCCAGTCGCTTTAACATATGACTGCAGAAAGAATCATTGGAACAGTTAAGTCCAAGAAGTTTCAAAAACTGGTTTTCAGGGGGCGGAGAACCTCAGATGGAAACAGTAAGGGTTATCAGACAGATGTTTGTTGATAGTTGGACGCTTAGTCTCAGCGGCAATGAATGTCGCAAGCTAACAGAAACCGCAGTTAACAATGGTTTCAAAATTATACTGAAGGAAGGCAGCAACCATAGATTGATCAAAGCAGCTGCTTCACTCTCAGTGCTTGAGCAAATTACCCGCTAAGATGGCAATGTTACTCATAGCAGGGATCAGAAGGTCATTTACAAAAAAACCCAATAATATAGATAATATAGATGAAGCACTGCGGAGCACCATAATTAATAATGAAGGCAGGAGGAGCTGTCACATCAATGATACCTTTGATCGTAAAATGACTGAACTTTAATAGGACATGCTATACCTTCTCAGTTTATGGAAATAGTCTCTGTAAAGACTAGATGGTAGAAAAACGGTAGGATACAATTGTTAGATAATGACACTAAGGTCTCTAGTAGATCGACATTTACGGAGACCATATCATTCATCGGGGAACAGATGGAGACATTTCAAATACAGGAGAATGTGAGAATTCATCGGTCATTCAAACATCTTGCTCAAGAAAAAGGAGAACAAAACCTCTGAGAACAATTTGAATCGGAATCAGTATGGAGTTGACAGTACCAGATGCAGTGGATGGGTTCAAAAAGAAATGACTACAACAACAGAGGCAGGTGTTGTTGAGAGGTCACCAATGTGACTAAAACAACGGAGTAGAATTTCTGAATGAGCCAGATCTGAGTCATCAACAGGAAATTGAAAGCACAGGATTTTACCACGCGTTCTGCCTTATCTTTTGAAAAAGTCGACATTTAAAAGCCATGAAAAAAAAGATAAAATGGTAGGTTTATCATTAAGAACGATATCTGAAATTAACAAAAACTCTTTAAGGCCAAGCTTTTGGGTGGAAAAAGGAACATTGCACCTTTGGCGTATTGACCTGTGGCTCTGCTATGACATTTAAACTAAGATTTTTAGCATTAGAAAACAACCATTTACAAGTCGACATGTCGTTACATCGAAACTGGCGAAAAAAGTGAATGGTGTGAGTTATAGGTGCAGCATGCGAAGACGTGAAACAGGGGGTAAATTGGGTCATCAGGTGGTATCAACGATGTGGTGCAAAAATAACTTTACCAACCTGAACCCAGAACATTAATTCAGATGCGTATTTCTTAACAGAAAGCATTTACAAGGAATATCAGTAAGAAGATCACAAAAAGAATTTCCTTCAACAAGGGCACAAATGTAGGAAGTGCGATGAGAAAAGAATCACACGAGAAGCGGTCAGAGATGAGATAGAAACAGAGACCACTATATGGTCGGAATTATGATGAGGAGATCCAGGAAAGGCAGAGAATTGACTACAATCGCAAACAACAAAAGGTTAGACAATTACCATGACCATTATCAGGAATACGAGTAAGAAAATTGACAAACTGAGTTAAAGGCAAAGCTTACGAAAGATGTAACTTTATGTATATCAATGAAGTGTGAATTCAACCATTGAGTAAAATAAGCACTAAAGTTACCACACGCTAATACATTTACAAATGGGTGAAATTTTCTTTACGCTTAGTTGCACAAAGACCAACAATATAAGGAGCGCATTTTATAAGAAAAGATCCAACAGAAGTAAAGTTGGCATGAAGTTCTCTGATATTGATGGAGGCTTTGGTGTTTTAGGCACATATGTTTTATTTAATGATAACTTATTGTGACTTTTCATTAAAGAAAAAAAGGGGAGAGGACGATACTTGATAAGTATGCTGGAATCCAAAGAAATGTCTAGAGAAAGCTGCTAATATGGTAGAAGTGGCCTCAGGATTGTTCTTCAGAAATAACATTAGGCAGTTAAATTCATGGAAGAAATGTCACTACAACTACCTTGATATTGATCACCTGTTGATGAACTAGCCTCTCCAGGCGTTACCAGTGAGTTCGGGCTTCTTACGAGTAGTCGAAAATCAGCAACCAGAAAACTGCTCAATCCGATACACTCACTTAAAACACAATCAAAAGCTAGGCCTTACATACATGACAAGACCTTCTAGGGAAAGAGAAGAAAATCGGGACTTAAACACTCTAGTCAGAAAAAACAAAAACCAATAACCTCCTAACCAGACCAATATGAGAGAATGGAGTAACAAGGCACTGATTATCTATTTATCCATCTGTTCCCTAGGGTGTTTTCAACACATCATCGCTAGGAGGGTTGTCAACCAAGGTTAAGAAAGCCAAACGTCCAACATGTCAGATTCAGTCCCGCCCGATTTCTATGCACTTCATGATATTATTTGATTACATTTTTCTTGAATTTCCTACTGGACTGTTCCTTCAATTGCCATCTCTAGTTTTCACTGGAATCATCAAGTCTTGTTTGGAAGGCAACATAATTATGGCGTAATGGCTTGAGATAAGCGTGCTGTATGCAAAATAATCTGGGATTTTTCCTAACAAACCCACTACAAGGTTATAAACACTATATAAGAAGCACATGCTTAAAAGAGAAATATAAACTAAAACAAAAATGTATGACAACAACCCTTACCGCTGGTGACATCAGTTGGTCGTAAGACCAATGTCTTTTCTCTTCTCGCTTTCTGCTAGCTCTGGTGAAGGCTAAAATATAAGCTCCCTTTTGCTAAACATAAAAGGGCATTTAAAAAGAAAGACATTAATGTAGTGATAAAAGAGACTGTAAATTGAAAAACACTATATACATTAAATCAAAAAACATAAAAGATTTAAAAAATGAAAAATTAAAACAGAAAAATCACCGTCTACCTCCTGCTAAATTCAAGTAACCTAACCAACTTTACCCCATATTCTTGCTAAAATGTCCATGTCCCCAACTATCTTCCTTTATTGATCTAGTACTCTTTCAATTTTGGTCATACAAAATCACCTCAATAGACTAGGCACTCAGCACTGCAAAGGAAATTCTATGTGTTTTTAATTCACTCATGAAGCCTGACACGGAAATACCTCTTGCTTATTAAGGCCAGAGTGCCACATAAGATGTTTGGCACGATTTACGATTAAAATCCTAGATTTTGACGCCCTAGAATACACTCTTAGAGTCGACAGGCCAAATTTAGCAAACCATGGTAAATTAGATATTACAATATGTTAACGAATAATTCATAGTCGTCATGATTCAAAGGTTTAGAATCTGGGTTTAAATCAAAGAAGTTATCAAATCAACTTCAATTCTGCACACTTTTTTCATTGCATTTGCTTTTCTCTAGAGAACTGTAATAAATTTCAATAGCAGGAGATTTAAAAAAATGATCCTATTATAAGCAGGCATTGAACCAACACGCCTGATCATGATATGCACACCATGCAACTCTCTGTACAGCTTTCTGCTGTTTACCATTAATAACCTGTACGAAAAGCCAATATAAAGCCAATATCTTAGGAATTTAGTTGGGCACAAAAAAGTAACGATTCCAGGTAGCGAAGGGGAATCGGCTCTGTGTTGTTATTTGCGATGTGTTACGCGATTTATGCCCGTATTTTCCCTTTATTTGTTTTCTTTTCTCGGGCGCAGCATAGAGGGTAACCATCGAAGTCCACAAAATTACCCCATTGATTCTTAAAAATTACTACCTTATTGGCCCTTAATCCGCCGGCCCTAAATAACGGTATTTTGGGGTGGGTGGGTGGTGATGGCGGATTTTGGGCCGGCGGATTAAGGGCTGGCGGATGAAAGGCCAAAATTTTAGGTAAATTAGCAAAAGGTGGCGTTATTTTTTCTTTTTTTTTTTAACTGAAAATCGCATACATAGAGGAAATAAAGACTTTTGTTTAGTTGTATGAAATAAGACAAACGAATTGAAACTAATTGATTGCGTCTTATTAGTTTTCTTCCTCCAATATCAACAAAATAATAAAAAAATAATAAAAAACTTAAATATTAATGTTCTTCCTTTTGAGACTTAAGCTTCAGGTTGTCAACATATCGATTTTAGCAAAAGGGTTTTCGCACAGTTCAGCTAACTGTTCTGCTTCGTTAAAGGCTTCAGTTATATGGGCCTTTCTAAAGCCCGAGATAACGATATTTTTGGATTGTTTTAAGTGTTGGTACATCTGAATAATCCACTTGGCATGCAAAGGTTTCATGACACTCAACTTCACGTCCACTTTAACATCATGAGTGGCAACTCCTCTGCTCAGCTGTTGAAGAACTTTCTCTGCATACCAATCGAAGAATTTGTCAGCAATGAAGTATTTCACACTCTTGTTCACCGAAAGGCTGGAACAGATTTGTGTGGTTGTTCGGCACATGTATCACGATGAAGTTATTCAGCTTTAGCAAATCATTGACAGCACCAGTTGTCTGTCCTTTAGAAAGGTCAAATATCAGCATAGCTTTTGCATTCTCAGGAAGATTTAGTTCCCTATGTTTGCTCTTGATGTAAGGAAAAATGATCTTCTTTAGGTACTCTAATACGATTCCTTCATTCGACCAATGATTTAGAGAATGAGTTGTATGAAATGACTGTGGAAAATTGACCTTTGGATGGCATCTTTCAGTTGCCACCCATAAATGAATTGTACTGGTAAAAAGTCACCAACCATGTTGACGCAAAAAGTAGCTGTGATTTGGCGTTTATCATCAGCGTTTGCAATAGGTATTGAGTGGGCTCCTTTGCCAGTAAATGCAGATTTGTTTGGTGCTGTAAATCCAACAGCAGTTTGGTCAAAGTTCAAGATCATTTCTTTCTGAATTTTGTGTTCTAAGACTGCACTTGCAATTTTTCTTTTCCAAGAAAATATTAATTCTTTATATAGGGCTGGGTTCATTTCTCGTTTGGCTGTCGTGTAACGCCTTTTGGTCCAATCAAGGGATTTAAGAACTCGTCTTGCCCATTTAGTAGTAAGTGATGTGATTCCACCATTCTCTCGTAAAATGTCGGGGCATCTTGCTTTCAGTACTATATTTCCAATCGCTATCATAGTTTTGCGTATGACTGTTCCGCCACTTCCCCTTAAATTATATAAGATACATTTGATTTCAGCTGTTAATTTATCACTTATTTTGGACGTCTTCCTAGACGACTACTCAAAGTGAAAACATTTTCTACATCATTATTTTCAAAAGTTTTCTGATATTTCAGCTTCCAATCCCTAACAGTCTCTTTTAAATGTGTAATCCGGATAGGTCTTTGCAGCCCATCCCCAAGCTTCTAAATTTCCATTTTTCCATGCGTAGTTAGCCACGTCCTTTCTACCGTTTTCAGGTAGGATTTGTCTTGTCTTTTTACGATCTTCTTCTTCTTGCAAACTGTTAAGCTCTCTTGCAGCTGAAAGTACCGGGGATATTGATTGGCACGGAACATGAGAGTTAGGTACTCGGCAATCTAGCTTATCATTAGATTTTTTAAAATATTTTGTTATATCTATCTAGCTGTCCTCTGTATGTTACGAAAGAAACCACATTAAAAAGAACTAGACAATTCTACAAAATCACAAGCAAGATTTCCAAGATTGCGCAATATTGCTAAAAAATCTCCTTCTTAGATCTTTTACAATCTAATGATGTTGGAATATCTTTATATGAGCAACGGAGGAGAGCACTCAAGTATCAGATTACATTCAAATCATTAACGTTTAACAATAGAGTTAAAATAATAACAATAAAATTCGAATCTTTAAAAAACAGATTACGACACAACAGTGTGTCTTGTTATTTCCAGTCTTTGGTACAATGTATTTGTTCTCTGAAGAGATTGGAAGTCGAGGTTACCATGTTTACCGGAACACTATTTGGAGAAAAAAAAAGATTACACCAGGCTGTTGTTGTGTTGAAAGACGTTAACGATATTTCTATTCACATAGACCCTTATTGTTGTCGAATTACCATAACGAGAGTCGACCGAATTAGACCTGTGGCAGTTGGGCATGTTCCTAGAGATTTGTCCATGTTCAGTGACAGGAACAGTTTCGAATACTACGCCAAGAATTTCGCCTATTCCCGAAGGCGGATTAGAGGTACCTATCAAGATGCACTTCGCGCATGAAAACGAAGCCATCTTTTCAAAAATGGAAATGCTAGTGCGAAGTCAGATTGAAAAAATGAAGGAAACTTTCTTTAATGAAGAAGAAGTAGAAGAAGGAAAAGATAAGGAACGCGAGGAATGAGAAGAAGGTAATGAAGAACTCCCGCGCCCGGATGCAGATGACATTTTGCGAGAAGAACCCTTTCGGAATCGGATAGAACCAAAAGGTGAAGAAGAAGAAAGCAAGAAAGAGAGTAGTATAATTGTAATTGATTGAACAGGATGGATAAAAATTAAGGAATAGAACAACAGACAGAAAGATTAAAAAAATATGTAGTCTCCTAATTTTTTCGTTTTCCTTATCACTGGGAGGCGTAAAATGCGTCCCAAAGTGGCGTTAAGCCGATTTTCTAGTCTGGCGCAATTAGGGCCGGCAGATTAAGGGCCGCTGGGGTATCATTGAAAGATTCAATACACTTGGACAGATAAAACATGGAGTTAAATGTAGCATATGAATGACTTGGACGTTCGGGAGGCCTATTTCATACCCCAAACATAACGTTCTAATAATAGGTTGTCAACATGGATAAAATCAGACAGCGATCCGTTACTGCACTGCTTCTACCTGCTTTTTTCCCACCTGAAATATTTCCTTTAAACAATGTGTACCAGGTGGCTCGGGCAATTTATACGGGGAAGTCAAACAAGCAAATTTATCAAATCTTTTTCTACTACCGTGTCGATGACAAAAACTAAATCACTATAAACAATCCGTTATTAAACCCACAAGTAAACATAACCAAAACACGCTGAAAATCAGGGCTTTATTCTGACACTGAAATATCGAATTTCAATTGGGTTTTTTCCCCTTGCAGTGTGGACGTGGTTACAAAATGATGACATAGATAAAACTCAACAACTATATAACGAATCAAACGGGAGACTATCCATAGTTTGCCGGTTTCACCAATTTACATTAAACCAGCATACAATTGGCATTTATGCATAGCATAAACTGTCTTATACAATATTTCGAATTCTTGACTTCTATTTCACGAGGTTTCTACATTTGATGAGAGAAAAAAAACACCTTACCAACTGGTGAATATAGCTGTCATAAACACTAAATCAAGCTATGGAAAGCAACCCTGTACATGAAGTGAAATGTAAAGGTCACTTGAACATACAATACTGTTGGTAAAAAGACGCAAATTAACCCAAGTTTGGCAAAAGAACTTTCCACCACATGGTCCGGTTTTTAGCACTTCCTACATCCGTTTCCATAGAAACGTGTTATTCTTAGGAAAGCATCTAAAAATATTCAATGTGATGGTACAAGGAGCCCTAACACAAATTAGGTATGGCACACCATATATACATACGAGGGATACATAAAAGCTCTACCGCCGTCCAAGTCCGTGGAAATCTGACCATTACAGCCTATTCAAATCCATATATCACTTTCGTTTGGCTGATCAAAAATTCGAAGCTGATTTTTAACAGTTTTTAACTCAGTGGGGAGACACAGGTATTGATACAGTCAATTTAACAACACAATGCATATTGTACTTACTACACCTCGCAAACAGTATACAGTCTATTACAAAACAACCTAGCCAAGCCCAAATCTTCTTACACCTACCGCACTGGTTTGATATCGATTTATCTCTGTCGTAGATAATCAGTGAATCTTAGATTATTTTCGTCAACAGTGTTTTAATTCCGTAGCTCAGCTTTACTACAAACAGGGCTATTACTGCAGATCCAAAGGCAGAATTAAAGATGGTAAAGAGGTATCGTAAAAGCCTCATTCGGTAACGAGTTCTACAGAAATCACCAATGAATAAAGACGACAGCGACAAGAATTGCAAAATCCATTCCAGAGGTCACACCAAGTGCTAAATATGATGTTCAAAAATGGTTCAGGCCATCCATGCTGAATTAAAATACGTCAGCGAAAAGAAAGCTAAACAAAAAACCTCACGTTATTCATGCTTTTGTTCTTTCCAACAAATCTGCTTTTGTTCACAAATAAACATGTTAGTAGACGACAGTACTAAGCAAAAGGAATTTTGAAAATTGTCACATAATGAAGAGAAAATAGATTATGTAAGACCATAAACGTTATAAACGAACACTTAATATTACTTACTATTTCATGACCAGGTTTTAGAAGGGTTTTGAAATGCCGGCATAGTGACAATCGGTCAGTTTCAATCTACAAAATAAAATTTAGAAAATGTTAGGATACACAATCACAAATACCTATTATTCAGAGAGGTCCTCCTCAAGTTTTTCAGTCAAAGATCTGTAACAATGCTTTCATAAAAACTACATGTATGTATTTGTGTACGTACATATGTTTGTGTATATATATATATATATAATTCCAAGGTTCTTATCTCCAGGGTGACTTTAGATGTGAGCAATCTGTCGTCTATAAAATGCCCCATTTGGCAGCGTCTCAAATGGCCTCTGGCAAGCAAATCCGGCTCCTGGCCTTCTCGTGGCGGAAACGTTTCAGACTAACAGCAAAAGGGGTGAAAGGTTAGTTACTGGCGTCTTAAAACCAGTCTGCTCTGGGTTGCAAAGCTCGCTAGCCTTGGTTGGTATTTCACCTATAAGGTATACTCCGATCACAAACCTGCAGTTGAAATGTCGCCAGATATCTAGCCAAGCTTGTTGCTGGAACCAGGGAGTGGCTCTGCTGTTGTACAAGGTTTGGTCACAATAAAAAAGTCGTACGGATTTTCCTTGAGACATCAACATCAGTCTGTTTGAAACTCCTGTGGCAATGGATGAGTGGGGATCCGCGTAGGCTTGACAGGCTGGAAACATGTAGTCACAAATCTACACATAGGCGGCAAGGGACTGATCCTAACCCCACCCACGGCAGGGGTGTATTTCGGTGGAGCCTTGTGTGACTGAGCAACGTTTCCAGGATAGCACTGCTCACCCAAAACTGGGAAGGAACTACAAAATGTGTCCTAAACAAAGCTGCCTTAATCTGCTGGTCAACATCCTGCGGCTTACAGCTGTAATCTTTTGCAGGAACAGAAATACAGGTAGATTTTATGCCAAAAGACTCTCACTTTACCTCTGCTGCTGGAATGTAAGAACACTAATAGGGAACAGAAAAAGACCTGAGCATAAAACTATCTTTGCTAATGAACTGGCAAGATATAATTTGGGCATTGCTACTCTATGTGAAATCCGTTTTGCTGGAGAAGATCAATGTATTGAGTCTGAGTCCGGCTACACCATACTCTGGTCTGGCAAACCTGAGAAAGAGACACGTGAAGCTGGTGTGTGGATTTTGCAGTGAAAAATACATTAGTAAACAAATTGAACAGCTAGTAGGTGTCAATGAGCGTGTAATGAAGCTGAGGATTCCTCTCACTAAAAACAGATACATGACAATTCTCTCGGTTTATACACCAACACTTGTTGTGTCTCCTGAGGAAAATATCACTTCTTTCTATCATGCAATTAGAACGCTTGTTACTAACATTCCGAAAGGTGAAAATGTAGTCATCCTTGGTGACTTCAATGCTCTTGTTGGCTCCGACAGTGAAACATAGAAGCCTTTGAGACCTCATGAGATTGGTAACGTTAACTTGAATGGTTTTCTGCTCCCCCAGCTCTGCACTGAACTCAATATGGCTATTACCAACCCCTTGTTTTAACAAAAGGAGGAGCACAAGTCGACTTCGTCTCGGTCCTGTCATGGCTGCCTACTTGACTTTATAGATTGGAGGCGCAATGACCTTAGGAATTTTTGGAATATTAAGACCATGCGTTGGGCAGAGTGACACAGATCATCTAATGGTTCGGGATAAAGTCAAAATTTCTATTAGCCGTAAGATTCGCTTCAATGTGATCAAAGCGCCAAAACGCATTGATGTTTCCCAGTTAAAGTGTACCACTTACAGAGATGTTTTGAGGTCAACTTTTGACCAAACAGATTTCTCAGGTTGTGATTGGAGTAGATTCTAAGGCATCATTTTTGAGAAGGGGGCTGAAACTCTAGGAATGAGGGTGACCAAGCATCGGGACTTGTTTAGTGATAACTGTGATGAAGTGAAAGCCCTCCTTAATGAAAAGAGAAGAGCCCACAAAAAACTTCTCAGCTCTTCATCTTTAAACAGGTTATATCGTGCTGCCAATTTTCTTAATGTTAAATGAAGTGTTCAGCGGAGGATGCCCCAAATTCAGAAAGAGTGGTGGTCATATCAGTCTGAAAAAACGCAGTTGGCTTTCAACAGGAAAGACACGTAAATGCTCTATGTCTTGTTACACCAGGCTTTTGGTCCAAGACCTTCCTTGACCACACACCTCTTTTGGCAAAGGTTGGGACCACCTTAATGAAGACCCCTGATAAAACAAAGGGACGCTGGTTTGGGCATTTCCAGGATCTCTTTTACAGCCCCTCTGTTGTGGATGATACCGCTGTGGATAGTCTTTCTCAGCCAGATTTGCACCCCCAGCTAGATATTGAATCATACCTCACAGAGGTTATTGGAACCATCAAACAGCTTAACACAGGCAAGGCACCAGACCTTGGTGGCATTCCAGTTGAGTTACTGGTTCATGGTGGTGTAAACGTTCACAGGGCGGTACATTTTCTGCCTATGTCTGTCTGTGATAATAATCAAATTGCTCAAGACTGGATTGTTGCCATTTTAGTCAGTCTACAAAAAGAGATAGGAAAGAAGTCAATTTATTATAGCCATCGCGGAATTTCATTGCTTCAAGATATTGTAAAGGTGTTTGCGATATTGCTCTTGAATCGGTTAGAGACGTGTTTGAAGGCGGTAAGCGTAGTTTTCGTGCTAGGCGTGGAACTGTCGACATGATTTTCTCCGCCAGGCAGCTCATTGAGAAATGTAAAGAGCAACATCTACCTCTTTGTTAAGTATTTGTAGACTTAACCAAGGCATTTGACACTGTCAATCGCAATCGCGATGCTCTCTTAACGATGCTTGGCAAATATGGTTACACACCTGCATTTGTTGATAAAGTCAAACAGTTACATCATTCTATAAATGTTTGTGTAAATTCTAATGGTCAGTTATCACAAAAAATTGCTATTGACAATGCAGTGAAACAGGGGTCATTTCAGCTCTATTTTCAGTGTACTTTATATTGGTACTGTGGTATACTTTTCATGACTGTGACATAGGAGTTTATTTCCGATTTAAAACAACTCTTAAAGTGTTCAGCTTGTGGGGATTCGAAGCCAAGACTCCTGTACTTGTAAGTTTTGTTAGGGAGCTTCTGTATGCTGATGATGCTGATCTTATTGCTCATTCTGCTGGTGACATGCAGTCTGTCATGGATCGCTTTGCTAATGCATGTAGTCTTTTTGGTTTGATAATATAATCAGCATTGATAAACGCAAAGTAATGTATACTCCTGCGCATAATGAGCTTTATGTAGAGCCTGCCATTTCTGTTAATGGAAGAAGTCTTGAAGTTGTCAAGCATTTTGTTTATCTGGGCAGTGCTCTCTCAAATGATGGCTCTCTCGATTTTCAAATCAAGAAAAGGGTCAGGCAAGCTTCAGGTTCTTTTGGCAAATTAGAAGACAGAGTTTGGTCTGATGGTGATCTTACTCTAACTTTCTGTGTACGAGATCTGTGTGTTGACCAATCTTGTATGCCTCAGGCACATGGACTCTGTATCAGTCGCAAGTCAAGCTGCTTGAGAATTTTCACCATCATTGTCTCAGGCACATTCTTGAAATTAAAAGGAAGATTCATAACTCCTACACTACTGTCTTGTCCAAAGAAAATACTGTAAGCATATCGTCAATGGTGGCGAGAAGTCAGATGCGCTGGGTTTGCCACTTGATATGAATGGACGACTTCAGGCTCCCTAAACAATTGTTCTAGGGTGAAATGTCATCTGGAAAAAGACGTCAGTGTAAGCCACGAAAAAGCTTCAACGTCAATGTTATCGAGAACCTGAAGCATATGGAGATTGCTGAAGGTAGCTGGGCGGCATTAACTGCTGATCGTGATGATTGGAGTGGTTTAATCTTTAAAAGTGCCAAGCTGTATGAGGGAAGCAGAGTTTCTCATGCTAAACTGAGGAGAATCTGTAGAAAGCGTGAACTTTTACCAGCTGATTGTGGCCGTCTTTGGTCTTGTAAGGTGTGTGGTCGGTCTCTGTTGTCCAAGGCAGGACTGGTAAATCATCAAGAGTCTCATCAGAAGACCTCGAGACCCTGAATCATTCCTTTTGTGCTTCCGACTGCTACTTCTTCTGAATCTTCCATTTACTCATGTCCATCCTGCCCCAAAATCTGCAAATCGTCTGGTGGACTCAAACGACACCTCAAAATTCATGGAGAGGAAAATCCTGCTGCTGTAACGAAAAAGTATCACTTGAAACGCCGCGTTTGTCACAAACTGTGCAAGTGGCTAGCAGGTCTGAAGAGCCACTTAAGACTAAATGGGCGGAAAGAGCATGCAGAAGAAAGAAATGAAGGAATGACACTCGTCGGAGCAATCATATATATATGCAATGTGTAATATGACTGTGTGTGTACTCTGGATCCTCGTTCGTCTTGGAAATTGGGCATGGGCGAAAACTACTCGTTGTCTTAAGTGTATAAAAAAGAGCGATGCCGTACAGACATGAGCAAAGAAATGGGATTTGTGCATCACAGAAAAAGTATGTATTCCATGCGGCAATACTAATGAACCCATTAACAATAGGAAAGTATTAATTTCTAAATGTTGTCAAAGGAATACGTTCCTGTTAACAATTTGAAGTACCATATGCTTCCTGTCACCTAGGGAAGTAACCTACTTGTAACTTCTATAAAATATTACTGGATTTCAACAGGTGCCCTGAACTTTTCTGTGCCTTTCATAAGCTAGCACCTAACTGCATACTTTCAAATAAACAAGTAACTGTAGTAAAGTAAAAAAGGTAATTTTACCCAGTTCCTGTCATCGTCTTTGATTAGCGTATTTTCAAATAGTAAGTTGACTTCATCCATTGCTACGAGAACGCTGTGACTAGAAGTGGTAAAAGATGTAGAGAAAAAAAGTTTCACTAAGCATTCTAACCAAAAACAAGTATAATTTAATAAATTTAACAAAGACATGCATGTATTTCCACGTTCTCCGTTTAAAACTTAATAATCCTTTGACTTACATGACAGAGAAAAAAAATGTTCATTCCAACGATTTTCTAGAACAGGTAATAGGAGTTACCTGCTTGAAAACTGAAGCGCCAAACACCTTGCATGGATTGTAACAGTCATCTAAGTGGCAAGATCCCAAATACCACTCTCTGATGTGTCTATATTGCAGCAATGTTTATGCGTACATTTATGTCTTAAATTTTTTGACATGGTGGAGAGGCCAAACGGTAGGAGCCGAAACCTTAAGTACATGATTGACCAATAAGACCAATAACGATTTCAGTGGCCACCCCATCAACAATTTTAGCTTTGGATGACTTCATTGCTAATTTTTTTTTGACAACAGTAATCTGGCTTTAATTCTGACAGGTTCTTAGCCTTCTACTGATTTTGGATTGGTATAGTTATTCACAACTTACCACTACCACTACCACGACTACATACCAGTTTTATCCATTTACTCATTCGAAGAAAGTATATGCGTGTAAAGGTATGTCCTCAATTATACGAAATGGTCGCATTTACTTCGCATAAAAGTTGTTCGGATAAGTCAAAAATTGGTTAAAGGATAACGATTATTCTCCCCCATTTTTAGTACACGAGAAATAATTTTACGCCTTTAAATGAAACTGGATGCGTTTACAACTAAAATAATTGCACTAAACTGATTAAAGTAAAAAAGTCCTGGTGATTTTTAAGCTGAAAAAATATTCCGTAGGTAAAACATACTAAAACATACAAATGTGTCAAATTTAACCATCGATTTACACGGACGTAAAACAAACAAATAATGAAATTCATTCCAGAGGAAACTAACGACACATTTCTAAGTTCGGACAAACGATTATATATTGTACTGGATCTTGGTCTCCGGTTTTAAATGCGCACAATCGTATTTCCTCTTATAGGCGCGTAAGGGCGCGTAAATTTTTTAAGGCTTAAGGTGCGGCGCTTTTGGAGGAGCGCTTATTAGAGGGCTGTCGAAGTAAAACTTCTGAGTCCGATATTATTTATAAAAAAAGTTATTGCTAAAAGCTCTTCTTAGGTTTAATATATCCACAATGAGTTGGTTATTTTCTAATCAACAATACATGAGCCAAGACTTTTTGTAGGTGTCATGTACAAATTATTTTCATTATTTTGTTACAAGCCATCAATGATGAAGGAATAATAACAAAAAAGAGTACAAAATGTTTCAGGCATTTCAAGTAGAAATTAATCTTCAGTCATAGAAATTAATATTTACTCAACCTCTCCTTAGCATCATACGGGGGTGGTGGTGGTGGTGGGGTGGTGGTGTCAATAATACAAAGATTAATACTTCCTCAAAGCTTAAACAACATGCTTCTGTCTTATGAATAATTCGTCTCATCCGTGTAAGTGATAAACCTAATAAATTAGCAATGACTTACTGTGTCTGTAGCTGTATTTCTCTTAATAAAACCCCGACTGCATCTGTTGCATACGACGTACGACTCAGGCCCTGGTCAAAGAAGGTACAAAAATTGATACGTATTATGACCAATAAATAAAACGAAAATTTAAATGTAAAGTATACCAAATGATAACGCATTAAAAATAGTTCCCAAAGAAAAGGACTCTAATAAATTGATATTAGCTTGGTACAATGCAGTTGCCTCTCTGTTAAACACCCTAACACCCCAACAAAACTCAACAAACATTAAGATAAACCACAATTTTAACTTCCAAACTACTACTTCAAATTTTACCAGTGTCATACAGGTCATATTTTTTGGTCACAAATATGTTTTGCCTCAAGCGTTCTGGGTAACGAAGGCAACTAAAATATGAAAGTTTTATTGAAATTAGGAAAACGATGCAACATGTAGACTTGTAAATTATATGACGTCTCTTTTTGCAATATACAAAAACTAAGATACTCATTCATCGGTCATAATACAATACAACAGAAATTCCCAACAAAAAATTGACCAAGTGAAGAACCAAGGTACTGCTGCACAATCACAAGCCAGTCTTGGTCATAGATTATATAATTTATGGCAGAATAAGGGATGGTTAAAAAAAGAACAAAACAAGTCTTACTTGGTTGACAACTGAGAGAAGTGGCGAGTCTTTTTCTGTTATCTCTCGTTTCCCCCAGTGGTATTGTTGGTGTGTTTTTATCTTAAAAGGAAAACACAACTAAGTTATTTTTATCTACAACGTGTAAAGCTGGATACAGCTGTAGCTTTAATAATGCGTAGAAATATGAAGCTGCAAACAATTCAAGAGTTCCAAAGAGCTTCCATCCCAATCACTTTCCTTTGTGAATATTTGAAAAATTTGCAAGTATCAAATCTCTTTCTTCAGCGAATCTAATTCAATTTGTTAATTTTAACTAATATATTTTATAATGTACTTAAATCTCTTACTAAGCTATTATAGGACAATGTAGAAAAATCCTTACGACAAGCCTGCAGTAACCAAAGTAACGTGTTTCACTACTCATCTTGTATCCAACCTTCTTTCTCAATGTCTGTTATCGAGTAATGAGTACTTATGCGTACAGAAGTTTTCCTGTTGTGTCTCTTAGTCAGGGGGGTTAACGGCTTTCGTAAATTAAACTCGCAAAAACAAGATTATTAAGATTATCATCACTTAACGGATTTCGGGGAAAATCATTGAACGAAAAGCAAACACATAAACAAAATGAAAAAAAAAAGTTGAGACCATAATGGCAGTTAAGAAGACCAATTACTTTTGATTTTGATTAAATAACGGTCGGATAAGGTGTCTAAGAAATAAAACACCACTTCACTTGAACAAGAGACGCTCGAGAAGAAATTGTTTCTTTTTAAAAGTATACATTCTACACCAGACTGGGAATCTCAAGGTAATATGCTAGTGATTGATGCTTTGGGGAAGCTCCAACAATTGGATAAAAAGCAGAAGAAAAGAAGTGAAACGTAAGGAGGCACCACCTCTACCACACATTCAATAATTGGAAATAAGAACAAATTATTATATAAAATTAGTGAGTAGGAACAGACTTTCCAAAGAAATTGTGCATCTGAATTTTCCAGGTTGCACAACCCCAGTATTAAAACGCCTTCGATGATTCTAAATTGTGATGTAAGTACATGGTTGAAGGTTAGGCTCTATAGACCTGCCGCGTGTGTCCGATGACATTTGCATTTGGTCTCTAATTCAAAGCTGTACCAGCTTTAAGCCGTTAAACAAAATGTGTTACTTAGCACAATCCCCTTCCACAAACCACAGTTGTTACCCGTATATTTTGTATACCAGCAAAGACCATCAACTGAATTAAACAACTACTTGCTGCAATGTAACAAACATAGGATGTAGTCCATGAGCAAACACCATAAACTGCATAGAAGCATTTCCTAAAGCCCCTGATTCCTATCTGCCTAATAATAAAAATGTATGGTGATAAAAGGCCTGCTAACGACTAAACAAAAGACCTCTTGTAATTATTCTTTTATTATACTTTCTTATGCCTCAATGAAGCTACCCATACCCCTGGTATACACCTCCGCAAAAAGCCGCAATTAAAATCACTTCATTAACTTTCTGGCACTTTCAACAACAATAAGATACTTTAAAAACAATGTCAAGACCTTCTTAAAACTAAAAAACTGAAGTATTTGACTTTTCTCTGGTATCGTTAGTAGATTTATTCTACGCTTAAAAATGCATTGTACTACAATTCAAAAAGCATTTTAAAAATTCCAAAATAGACTTAATCTAGTCTACAGTCTACTCTTTCTTTAGTTTCATAATGACAAGATTGGGATTCGCGTGTGAAAGAAGCTGAAATGATTTGAAATAATATATTATAAGTATAACTTTATATCCTATGACTCATTCAAACGCATTTTATTAGTGCTTTTTTTAACATACAGATGCTGACCATAACTTTTTACTGTGTAAATTTTATCAATACTTTGTTCTAAAATAGGCACTGAAAAAAAACCCCTCGCCTGAAGGCCAAAGGCTGGCTTTTTTATGTCTGAAGATTTTATCTTCGAACTAAAATGAAACACTTTTCTTTTAAAAAACAGTAAGTAAAAAAATTAATGTCCTAAAAAATTCAATTCTAGCAACTTTGTGCCCAAAGTTTTTACCACGCTGTTATTCTAAAATAGATAGTAAAATTGTATAATAAAGTATGTCATAAATAAATCGATGGAAGCGTTTATTTTTCAAATCAAAACTACTTACGTCTTTTAAAAGATGCGCATTGACTGTTCTAAAATTTTTAAGCCAAAGCGATGCCAAATCAGGTTGGTCGAATCTTGTAGTATTCCAAGTACATTTTTGTATTGGAGTTTCCCTCAAAGTGATCCCATGATCTAAATTAAACAAAACAAAATAACTTCTCCAATTATACATGAACAACGACATTCGGTCAGTACATGGATACATGCAAGTGGCACAGTGTTATCATGAAAAAAAAACCCCAACAAAAACGTTTCAGTGATCTTACTGAAAACATGCTCACACTCTAAAATAATAGAAATGAAAACCCATCATTTTTCCAATTTAAGCCTATATTTGCTATTATCCTTGTGATAAACAAAAAGTCTAAAATAGAGGTATTCACTAATATTTGAATTTTCTGACGAAGAAAGTGATCAATAGCCAAGCTTTGGCATCACCGATGAAGATGAATAACAATTGGAGTACCCTTTTGAAATTTCTCCTCTCAAATCAGATTAGTAGTACAAACAATAGAGGATAAAAGGCACGCTATAAAGTATATTTGATGTTGGCGCCCAAAATTTTGTATACTTCCCCTCCTGTAATGTCTATTCATCCAAAATTTCAAAATATGCTCAGATTTTATCCCGTAAAAAATAACGTCTATCTCACCAAGCAGTTTTCTATCTGCTAAAATGGGTCATACTATGAACAAGATGGTCAAGTATGTTACAGTGTTGTTTGAATACAAGCGATGCTGGAGAATATGAGTAACGCTTCTGATTCTGATCTTAGTGTCCTGAAATTTCCGTAAAAGATGCCAGTAACTAGTTCCTTTGAGAAATACTTGGTGCAGTTTGGTGTTGGCCAGGTCTGAGTTGTTCAAAGCGTCGTGGCAAGTGAGGCCTCTCAATTTGACTACAGGAAGCTGTTTGTCAGAGAAACTATGTTTCATAAAGATTTCGTAGACAATTTTGGTCCCAAGTGAAAAAAACACTGATGAAAATGGTGTGCAAACGTACCATACGTAATGAGTCACCAGGTTTAAAAAATGAACTGGCGAAAAAATGATTAAGTACTAAATATTTGGGATACAAAAGGCCATCAATATCAAACAAAGCATCTGTGCTAAATTACGGGGAAATGTTCGCCTGGATATAAAATAAACTACCGCTCATTGGGGCGGGGATGAAGAGCTATAAATGCTTCAATTGCATCATCAAAGGCACGCCTACGCTGGCAGAATGTTAATTCGTTGTATTTCTTAATATTTCCTTATCAAATTGAAAAATAAAAGGTATGCATGTGGTGTTGCCGTCATTATAAATCAAATATAGATTATTGAACATCCAATTACAAAGCAAAACAGGTTCAGCTACCCCGCAATAACAAGCACTGGCAAATCAGCTCCGTCCCTGTGGGCAAGGCAGAGATACCAGACCATTGCTTCCAGGAATATTGGTGAAAAATGGACTCGATAGTAGCACCATAACCTCGGCGAAAATTTATTTCACATTTCCGAGGCCAGAGCGTTAGACGTTCCTGTTGATAATATATTCACGTACATTACAAAAACATATCCATCGTTGTCAAATTAACTCCTTTGAATTACTTCATTTTATTGCTGGTAAAAATTTTTTTGTCATTAGTGTTGATAACTGGAATTCTTATCATTCGTTGCAATGCAACTACCTCAACGAATGCGAAAAAGTAATACTAACCACACAACAGTAGCAAGCTACTACAGTAGACAAAACTTATTGAAAATTGCTTGTAACTTCAAAATATTCTTAAAAAAGGAATACCATGAAAGGAAATGTTAAAATCCTAAAATGCGAAAAAGATTAACGATCCATATTAACCTCTGTTCTAAGTCGCATGGAATATTTTCTATTATGTATAAAGCGTGGCAAGATCTAACATCCAAATTGAGACGGAAGCACCAAAAGTAGGACTAAAGATAAGTTGCGAAAAAACAAGTTATGTAAGTCTTTGGACAAGAACAACCAACGATAACACTCAAAAACAAACAAATCGAGGATGTGAAAACGTTCAAGTATCTCGGAAGCGTGGTTAGTCATAATGAAAGTTCAGAAGCAGATATTAACTGCAAAATCGGTAAAGGTGCAGGGCCATTCCAAAAATTACAACCAATATGGAAATCCTCAAGCATCAGTACTCCCTTGAAAATCAAATGATATTACTAGCTTGTCCTACCGACTGTTCTTTACGGAAGTGAGACCTGACAAATGTCCAAGAAAACTAGCAAAAAATTAGATGTTTTCCATCAGAGTTGCTTGCGGAGAATACTTAAAATCGCATGGAGAGACAGTGACAGACGATGCAGTACTCAGACGATGTAAGACAACACCACTTCACACCATAATAACAACTAGAAGAATGCGACTAGCAGGGCACATCCTACAACTTCCTCAATCTGGACACGCCAAAACAGCTACGTTCTGGACACCTGAATGTGGAAAGAGAAAGAGAGGCAAGTGAAAGATCACATGGAGACAAACTTTTCAAGACGACCTCAAGAGAGCAGGGAAGACCTGGACTGGAGTTGAAAGAAAGGCTGCTGACAGAGTTCGGTGGAAGTCGATTGCTACCCGATGCATCCCCAGATGTTGGAGGATCCAAGTCTTAGTCTAAGTATAAAGCGTGTTAAATGAATAAATGAATATTACCTTATCTCTCTATTTCACACAAATTACGACAAGACAAAGAAACATTTTTTGATGGTATAACAACAGCACTAAAATGTCATTTTTACATCTAAAATATCATAAATCGCGACATATAAATTAGTGATGGCTTCGAAAAAAGGACTTACTGAAATAACTATAGCCATAACTTACTGTAAGGTAAATGTACAGTGATCCAATTTCGCAATGCACCGTAATAAACCAGATGGCATAAAGCAGTGCTCTTCCCTCCGCTATCTGGACCATCTAATTACCGTATTAAAGAAAGAGTGTTATTAATCGATGAAAAAGCGCTACAGCCCGTCATGCAAAAAACTTATATGTCAGCCTCTAAAAATTTCCCTTGGATAAACAAATGGACAGAAAAAGATATCGAGAGAAAAGTTTCTCTTTCAAGGTATCAGTGTCTTTGGCTTTTTAATCATGGTCTGCTCTTTACTAAGAATTAAAGTTACACTTGTAGCATCAGCCTATTACATCAAACGCCACTTTTAAAAAACTGTTTATAGCTACTTTTATCACCTAACAAAACCCCCCACCGAAGTGCACTTTTAAATTTCAAAAAAAGTGTTTGAATGCTGGGGTTCAAATTTTAAAGGTGATAAGTGGTCATTTTCAAAGGCGAATCACACAATAATGAAGGGTTCTGTAACTTCAAAATGATTGGCAAAGGATACAAAAAAGGTATCTTTTTAGCTCTAAATTATCTTCTTCTGCTTTCATACAGTTTAGAACGTCTAGCACTGGTTTTCGCACCATTAAGGCACTTTCGCCAACTGCTGACCACTAAAAAAAAACATAGAAAAAGACAAATTAAAGTACAAACAACAATTCCATAACACAAGGAAAAAAGTTTCAGCTTTTATTTTTAAGAGTTAAAGCATTCTATTATTTATATACAGATTACTTCGCGTATATAGCTTACAACAGTATAATAAAGAGAAGCTAAATTCTTCCAAATTATCGTTTTTACCAAATAGTTCGACTCCCACAGAAAGTGAAACCTTCTGTTGTCTGCCCCCTAACGCTTAACAAATACAGGAATTTATTATTGATGCATCCGCACTGATGCATCTGCACTTTCTCTGTACATTAAACTCTCACAGAAAGAAAACCGATTAAAGTAAGGTATATTGACCTTTCCTGGGTTAAATTTTGCTGAATATTCAATAATTCAAATCTCTATTGTGATCATGACATTACGTACAGATTATGGCAAAATAATGCATACCTAAGAAATATTTAAATATTTGATCTCAAGGTCCACCGAATCATGTTCCCAGCAGTTTCAACAGTGTCCTTGCATAAAAGGATATCACAATAGAGCTTAAAAGAACGATAGCTACATTATATCTGTACGATTAAGAACAACAATTGAATCAAAACAGAACTCGACTTACAATCTTTCCTAACTTCGGTGGAAAGCCATGTGTAAGCTTTGTCCTGACATCATTCTGCGGTATAGTACTGAAGAAACCAAGGTCTTCTTCACAAAAGTTCCTCTAAAAACGAAAGAGTTTTTCTTTATCAAAAGTGACAGATTGTTAACCTTGTACAAATTTTCAGAAGATGGGTTGAAACTGGGCTAAACCAACCTAATTTTAACCCATTCTATTAAAGTTGCTTTCGACCTGGCCTAAGGTAAAAAGAACTTAAAAGGTATAGGGAAGTCTTACATGGCGAATAACACGTTGGGTTTTCAATAAACTCTCTTACAATTATCACTGCTACCAATGAGGGAAAAAAGCCATTTATGTGTTATTCTGGAAATGCTACTTTGCTTACACAAGGAAAATGACAAGGAAGAGTATTAAAAATTCTAATTTTTTCTTTTGTCATGGTTCAGATTATAACATCTGAAGGTGAACTCCTTATGCTTAACTCTGAACTTTAAAACAAAGTATGCTTAATGGTTTTGTTAAATAAATGTGTCACTGCCTTATGTTTTCTAACAGGAACAGGAAGATCAAAGAGGAACAGGAAGATCAAAGAGGATATAGTTCAATTGTGTGAAGAAAGATATGTGAAGGATAGACTTTGTGCGACGTGATGTATTGGATGGAGTCCTGTGACGACCCCTGAAATAGGGAGACGCCAAAGAAAAAGAAGATAGTGGGAAGCGTATGAAACAGAAAAATTGCTGAAGGCAATTATGTTACAAGACTAATAATGAAATTTGAGTAATCCATAATTTAGTAATGATGCATATCAACAAAGATGAAGTATCTGAGGGAAGAATGTAAGATCCATATGCACAGAATTTAATCAGATGACAAGAAAGTTAACATCATGAATTATTTCCATAACAAGAAAGATGATGAGACGTTGACAGAATCATCTGGCGTTACTTGATGATGGGGAAAGTATTATAACAAGCAGTACACCAATCCAGATGCAGCTGGTTGTCCAGGTGCCAAACTTGATACAGGCACTGGCGATCATGCGACTCCAAGCCATCCTATCACTGCAAACACGGATGAGTTCATTACGGCTCAGACTGTTGTTCGAAGCCCAATTGTTTAGGGACTGATGTTCACCTTGGTCTGAACACCTTTCACGCCGTTCACAATATTACATGTATTTGGAGTTTTTATGATGATCCTTGGAAAGGTAAACCTATAGTGGGTTGTAATTTCCTTCTATAGGGGCAGTGCTTGTACTGAGTGTGTTGTCTTAGCCATTGTACTCTTCGAGTATCGTCTGCTTAATACACTGAAAAACTGACCAGTTCCCAAACTGTTTGGCTGCTCAGCAAACCATCCATGACCTGCCTGCCGTCACTTCACGTACCCTGATCGGGGGGGGGGCTAAATGGGTACTCGACCTTGCCCGAGGGTTTCCCACAGGCTAGAGGAGGAAAGGAGGCGCATTACTACTCCTGTTGGTGATAGTTACCCCGTTACCTTTTTTTTTGTTTTAACGTCATTTGTCATTTTCCCCCAGTACCTGGGGCTCAGACGGTGCCCCTCATAGGGGCTTGGATTTGGCAGTGAGGAATGTCTTGGCCGGAGGCTCTTCCTGACGCCAACCAATGGCTTTTTCTTTTGTGAAGTTCTAAAGTCGCCCGCTCGGGAAATTGAACCCGGAATTCTTGGTTAAGCCATTAAGCCATGGCTCCTAGATGCAGTAGTTACTAAAATTGGAAACCACTGTAAAAGGCTGGTGTAAAGGCTGGGGTTGCAACTTGACTCCACTCAGGGAAGATGTTAAGCAGGTGATACAAGTTTTGTGAGACGAGCCACTAGGCTGTGATACTATTTTTATGGTTGTTCTTGGTTGTTGTAGACACTGTAATAATACTGATCTACAAGTTGCTAGTCAAGACAAAGAATACCAAAGAATGGTAAATAGAATGGTGCAGGGCACCTTTTTTGTCCCCAGTGGTTAAAAGAAAGCTCTGAAAATGTTTGAAATTCACAACATGCTAGCCCTTTTGTGTCATGCAAGTAAACTGATGCTAAAGCATCACTTTATTTAATGGATTAGCCAGTGAAAGAGTAGATTTCCATTGCTGCATGAAAAATTATTGCACATAGGGCCACAACTCTACTATTTACTCCTTTATTTATTTGTTTATTTACCTAATTATATATTAGTTTACCTATTTTTTCATACATTTACAAAATGGATATACAGTTTGACCATTTCACTATAACATCACAATCTTGCTATATGTGTCATATGCGATAGAAATACAAATACAAATGATAAAATTAAAAGCACACAAAAAAGGTTCAAGTCCAAAATAAATTATAATTCAAAAATTACTTGCTGGAATAAAATTTTCAAAATCTCACAAAACACACCAGGACTTATTTATATCTACTGTGGACTATTCAAATGTGTTTTACAATATTGGGTAGGGGGTTCTATTATTAGTGATCCTCAATATGGGTACTTTTAAAGACCCACATGGGGAACATAATGTAAGAGATGACTGAAAGCAATCTGACAGAAAACACTAGTATTATTCGAGTTACTACGGAGCCACTAGCAGATCAGCATTACATGGATACCAAAGGTTTGCTATAAAAATCAACATGTTGAGTGAACAATTTTGTATTGATCATTAAAGAAAAAAATGGCTTACAGCAAAAGCAAAAGAAAACCAACAGGATGCTGTGGCATACAGTGACACTAATTATAAGTTTATGATAGGTCCACCAATNCACAAAAATGCCAGGTACCGAAAATGCAAAGATAGCACTTGTGGAAGAACGAACCGATGCTACAGAAAAACCAATAGCATATTTGGAATCAGCGCAAAAAACTGATTCAGAATCGACAATAAAAATGAGTCAAGCAAAACTTTTTTGAAATTTTGTTACATTGTGTTATTAGTGATCCTCAATATGGGTACTTTTAAAGACCCACATGGTGAACATAATGTAAGAGATGACTGAAAGCAATCTGACAGAAAACACTAGTATTATTCGAGTTACTACGGAGCCACTAGCAGATCAGCATTACATGGATACCAAAGGTTTGCTATAAAAATCAACATGTTGAGTGAACAATTTTGTATTGATCATTAAAGAAAAAAATGGCTTACAGCAAAAGCAAAAGAAAACCAACAGGATGCTGTGGCATACAGTGACACTAATTATAAGTTTATGATAGGTCCACCAATGGAGGGCGTGGCCATTTTTTTATCTGCTTATCTATGTGAGAATGGATTGGAACAGCAGCAAGGAAATTTGATGTCTCACCATGAAAAAGCAGCACTACATGAGCTAAAAAATCTATGACAATGGGAAGACAAACAAAAAATTAACAGTTGCCTATCACATGCATCTTCTACACAGTAGCAGGTCTGGACGTTTGAGGCGGGCAATCGCCACAGTGCGTCTCCACTCCCGCTTTGATCACACTTCCTCATAAATATATCATAAATCAATCAGCGACCATTATGGCTTTACTTAAATGGCTTTACTTGCTATGGTTTTCCCGGAGGTCATTCAATCTCATTCATTCAGTTTCACGTCATTTGAAACCCTGTGATATCAATTTCACAAGTGAATGGCTGTGATGTTCCCAATTGATTGATATATTAGTAATCTTGTGAACCAATAATAATGAGCATAAAAGAAAAATACGAATATATTTTAGGGGATGTGAAGAATTAAACGGTCTGAGGGGTGATAAACATGCGCAGACATGCGTCGATAAAGTCGCGAGGTCGTGTTCGCCACCAAAAGTTATCATCAAATTTCGCAATTTTTTAAAACTTGCACAAGGAAATTTCTTCCACTTTGAAAACGTTTAGTTGGTGCTAATCTGCATGATCACTATTTGCGTGAAAGGGCATTGTCCATGTTTTCCTAGAGTCTGGTGGGCGTGGTCACGGAATATTTTCTTACCCCTCAAAAAACCTTTCAATCAGTCACATTTCATGGCTGAGCCCCCCGCCTGATTTTCACTTTAGCGTTGTTACAAAAAGATTTGCGGGTATTTATAAAAATATAAGCTTTTAATCAAATAGATAAAATTTATTTCATAAGAACTACAGAATACTCTAAGTGCTGTGGTACTTATTGATTCGTATCAGATTTTCATTTGTTTAATTTGAGTTCTTATTTTGTCAGGGAATGGACAAAACTGGGCTGAAGAAGGAGAACTACAATTGCCACAAGAAGAACGATTCGCAATTGTAGGGAAAAAACAACGCTTGGTTCAACCAAGTATTGATGTTGCATTAAAATAGGGAACCACAGAAGCATATACACAAATGTTCAAAACTGCCTATCAACTTGCCATGAACAAGTCTCAAAGGCAGACTGGAGTTGTTATAACAGGCGGTAGAGACAACAACAAACCAGCCGGGAAATTTGTCTACTGCATCGCTAACGCAGTACGAGAGAAACGCACTGCTATAATAGCAAGCCAGCATTTCATGTCTTTAATGTCAGAAGGGTCCTAAGCTAGAAAAACTGGCACAGAAAAGGAGCTAATCATGGTTTGTGTTGAAAGGAATGGCATTCCTTGCTATTTAGTTTTGGCATTAGTTGAAATGAGTGAATATGGTGGTGTGGATGCTGACTCCATTACATTGGGCATAAATAGCATTTTTAACAATGAACAGAGTTTCAAGAAAATGACACTTGAAGACTACAACATTAAAATTTACAATGGTTCCTTTACAATGGTACATTTACAATATAGCATTTACAATGGGGTTATGATGCAGTTGTCGGAAAATAGAAACTGGCTGCTTAAAGTTAATTGCGCCAATCATCAGGTTGAACTGGTTTTTGAATCAGCAATCAAAAATTCCAGCTTCAATGTACGTGATGAAATTTATAAATCTATCTACTGACTGCTAAAAAACTCTGAAAAACTAACCACCAATGTTCACGCTGCCTGTAAAGCGTTTGGGATTGAAGCACACAAAAAACTTCCGAAAATTCAATTCATAAACCATCGACGTAGAGGCATGAAAACTTTTCTTGACATGTGGCCAGGCCTTGTGACAACATTCGAGAACGCCTTGGCAGATCGAGCAGGGAAAGAAGAGACAAAAGCCAATATCAAAGGTTTCCTTGAAACTCTGCAATCATACAAGTTCTTTTGCAAATTATCAAGTTATATGTATGTTCTCAATACTGCAGGCCCATCATCATTAGTTTTTGATGGGGAAGGTGTAATGCCTTAAGACATTGCAGAATCTATCGAGAGAACAATGTTTCAGCTAGATGATCTGGAAGAGAATACAGGAACTGAGTTAAAACTCCTGAACCGTCATACTGCCAGATTCAAATATGACAAAGAAAAAAAGCAAATGATAGGTCTACCTTAAGGAGGGTCACGGGAGAAGAAGAGCTGCTGATAGAGAAAATGTTGATATCCGAATTTCAGGAATGTACTATTCAAAAACGTCACGCGAACTGGCAGTTGCTGCTAAAAGATCAACTGTTCGGAAATTGAAATCTGTTCTCCAAGAACGGTTCCCGGAAACAAAACAACGAATTGTTCAGCTCGAGGAGAATATATGATCCACAGTATTGGAGGGATGAGCATGATTATGGCCTTCTGCAGCTTCACATGATCTTAGAAAGATTTCCAGTCTCTTTAATAGCAGCAGATATTAGCGAGAAGGATCTTTTCCCTGAATGGAGACGATTCCGGGGTTTTGTTACCCATTATTTTAACGATCTTTTCAAAGAGCCGAAAAAATTATAGTGTCGTGTCTTAAATTTTTGAAGATTGGAATTTTCTAATCTGTGCCTCATAATCAAGTTGCTGACATGTACTGCAGGTTCAAATTCAACAGTTGAAAGAGCATCCAGTTTGTTGACGCTTCTTCTTAGCGATCATCTATTGACCATGCACCACGGCAGGATGAAATATCTTTTGATAACAAAGGCAAATGACAACACATGGTCTGAATCAGAATGCATTAACTGAGCCATGGAACTTCATTTGGAGAAAAGAGAAGAAAAGTGCAGCTTGCAAGTTCTGAGGAAGATGTAGATGCAGGGCTCAGCAAAAGAAGAAGTGTGGAAGAAGTTATTTCTGAAAGTGAATCGGATTCAGAAAAGAGCGAAGACGAACTTTCCTGTGATAAAGAACAGTATATACAATATAATATGTCATTAGTGGTTGAAAATCGTATTTTCCTGTTTTAAAAACCTCTTATTTTAGTCCAAACGTACGTACTTTCTTTTTGCATTTGCTTCAAAGCATTTGCAAACCAGTTTTCTGTATTGTAAAAATCGCCCACCTGTTTAAATTCTTACGACCAGGCATGCAGTAGCCTATGTATGTGAGGCATGAATTTTGTTAAAAGGTTACGACAAGCAAATCTCATTCTACTTCTATAAAACAAATGTGTTTTTCTCATGACATGGAACCTTTTTTTTGGTACTTCATTACCCAAAAGTCAATCATTGTTAGTGGATATAAAAATATTTCAAAAATGGCTTAAAGCATTCAATGAACCAAATAGTTCTTACTGGATCATTTTTTGTTACTGTAACATTAGGAACTCCTATCTTCTGCTGCCCATCATCTTCTGTGACTGCCTGTGCAGTGAAGTATCTCTATTGGGGAAAGTCAAAAATCAAAACATTCTTTAAGTCTGAAAAGCAGAGAATTATGCCTACGAAAACTACAAAGCCCAAATGATTCCTCACAAATCAAAGTGACAAAACAATGTGTTTTCTTTTTAGGATCTTTGAGTGACAGAATGTTGAGAGGTGTATATTTTATAAATAAATCAGTCAATGAATAGAAAAACAAACATAATATAATATGTACTCCCAAGTTTCAAATAGAAGGGGAGCTTTGAATAAATGGAGAGGTTAAAAAAACCTCTCTGAAAAAAATAAATGGGGAGTCAAGAATAGCCAAGGAGCTGGTTAAGATGGTGTGTTTATAATAAATGGGATGCTCTGGATAAATGGGAAGATTGTGGACACTACAAACAAGCTTAAAGCTTTATTAATTATAACACTACATTAAAGAGTCGAAAAATGCAGTTCAATGTCTCAAAGTGTTATTGCAGAAACCCCATTGAACAAAGGAAAAGTTACACAACATTTCTGTTGATGTTAATCATTTTCTTCTATCATTCTTTTCATGTTACAACATGCATCATCATACACAGAATGGAATTTTTTCACAGGTGGAAGAAAAAGTGTGCCTTTTGTCGACTATTCATTAGATTGCCAAGAGTGTCCAGGAATATGGTGTCAATGTTGATATCTGGATCTGTACAAAGGCCTGACATATGGTACAATGGATACCATGTCTGCAGCACCCCTAAGTGTGCCTACAGATGTGCCAGAAGCATCTTTGTGTGTAACTTCCATGACATTGTCATAATTGTTGACATCAGAATCTTCATCACTCAAAGATGCCACCCCCCCCCCCTTTCCAAATGCTTTTCATTATCATTTTGCTGTAATCTAGAAGTTAATTTTTTATGACATTATTTCAGAGTATTCCTTTTGGTGGAATCAAATTATTCCTAACTACATTAGTTAATTACACTTCCTGTAATTTCAACATCACTGTCATCATCACCATCAGCACCAGTACCCCACTGCACAAATATACATATGGTGTAAAGTACATCTTATAGGCTCCCTTAAAAAGGTGTTAGGGAATTGTATACAATGTAACAAACTATTGCATAACCAAAAACAAAGCATACCTTTCCCATGCATAGTAACAGGGCATTTTTCTTGTAAACTGTGGCTGCTTTTTGTACATCTGAATTTAAAAGAAATCATAAATTTCAAATTGACATATGACTTAGAAATAATAACTCACTTTTCTTTCCTATTGTCATTTTATATAACTATAACCCACAATCTTAAAAATTTTATAAGATTTTATGAACTCAGTGGAAGCCACTGATGTAGGATATTTATCATGCCTTGAGTTGCAACCTTTTTCTGGGCTACATTTTGAGAGCTATTTCTTCCAATGTCAGGCTATTGAAGTAATAAACATAGCTATTTTGTACTTTGATTGTGTGGCCATGCTTGGTGACAGGGACTGAATTGCTTTGAGAAGTGGCAATATACCTATCTTGTGTTTTTTGTGTTTCTTTTCTAATGCTGGAAGCCATATTTGTGGAAGAGTGTGAGATAAGCTGTTGATGTGATTGTTGTGCTGTAGGGAATCAACAGTTTCTTTTACTTTTCTTGCAATAATATTTGTTTCCCTGTTCAGAATCTTGTTATTTTCCCAGTCAAATGTGTGATCATTCTCCCACCTGTGTTTCACTATTTCATGGCTTTTGGTGTTACATTTTTGTGAAGCTCTCTTATGTTCTCTTTTTCTCTTTGACCCAAGGAATGCTTTGAATCTCCAACAAAAAGGTCAGGACAGTCCTTACAATGTAGTCTGTAAACTATATTATTTCTCTTTTCAAGTGGAACTGGGCCCTTTGGCTGTGACAGTATAGTCCTAATGGTGGATGTTATGCAAAATGAAAACTTGATATTATGCTGTCAGAGAGTTCATCATACCTCTTCACTAATACCCTTGAGGGAAGGCATATTCATTTTACAGGTTCTTTTTCTTCTTCATGGTTGTGCCTGCTAGTTTTTCATACATTCATATTTATCACTAGTATGGCATCAATTAGATAAGATAACCTTTTGGAGGTGTTATTCTTCCTTTCTGGAATTGTATGGGTTTGAAATTATGCTTCTTGCCCTACCAAGCAGAACCGTGATAACACTATGATGAGCTGAAACTGGATGGTGTGGTGCATTATTAAAGTACTGGTCTCTGTGAGTTGGTTTCCTGTACATAGTAACAGAAATGGTGCAGTCTGCTTGACTCTTAGCTAAGAAATCAAGAGGGGGGGGGGGGTCTTTCTTCTTCTCCTCTTCCATGGTGAACAAGTCATTTGAGTGAAGAGTCTTGATGTGCTTCAAGAAAGCCTGTAAATGATCTTCTTGTGAAAAATTTCTGAAAATTTTGCTAACGTATCTTTCTGAGGCAGTTGTGCCTTGGTCTGCTGCTGATGGTATTGTAGCTTAAAATGCTTGCATGAATATTTAAGCAATCACAGAAGATGTTGAAGCTTCCAGAGGAACACTGGTGTTCTGTGTGTATATGTTGTTGTTGAATAGAAAGCATGGTTTGGTAAGAAGTGTTTGCAGTAAATTCAGGATATCTGGAGGTTTTANTTGTGTTTTTTGTGTTTCTTTTCTAATGCTGGAAGCCATATTTGTGGAAGAGTGCGAGATAAGCTGTTGATGTGATTGTTGTGCTGTAGGGAATCAACAGTTTCTTTTACTTTTCTTGCAATAATATTTGTTTCCCTGTTCAGAATCTTGTTATTTTCCCAGTCAAATGTGTGATCATTCTCCCACCTGTGTTTCACTATTTCATGGCTTTTGGTGTTACATTTTTGTGTAACACCAAAAGACCAGTTCTTGATGGCAATGAATCATCATCTTCAAGTAGGTCCTTGATAATTTACAAGGTGTCAGTAATCAGATACTTGTGTATAAAGAAGTGACATCAAAGGAGACCATGACTTCACCTGCCTAGATTCTTTGTTGTTTGATTAAGACTGCAAAATCAGTACTGCTGTTGCAGTGATGTGGCTTCTTCTTTGTGAAGGGACACAGTAGGTCTCCTATGCACATGAGAGTGAAAGAAGTCAACTGCCATCATAAGCTATGATTTGATGTATGGGTACATTGAGGTTGTGTATTTTTGGTAATCCATAAAACCTTTGTAAAAATGAGTTTTTGGATTTCAATCTGTGGTAGAGGCAATTATGCAGTAGATGTTTTTTCTGTAGTGCAATCAGTGCTTTGGTTTCTTTGGTCTTGACTGTGTTCATTGGATTATGCTTAACCATGGCATATGGTCCAGTTTTGAGGTGCTCACGGCACTTTTGGATATAATCAGCTTTGTTGAGGGTCACAGTACCACAGACTTTTCAAGAGAAAGAATGGAGATTGAAACATTGTCCATTAGGCTCTAAATGGCATATCTTTCCTTTTTGGTAAGGTTGTCAATGAGTACTTGGGATGATTGAAGAGTAAGCCATTTTTCCTTGAATTGTCCAAGCTTTAAATTTTTAAAAGATCTTCTACTCCTATTTCAACTATTGAGACGATCCCCTTTGTAGGAATGGTCTTATGAGCTGTAGAGAAGCTCAAACCTTTCACTCAAAGGGATTCCTCTGTTGATTACAGTGACCAACTAGACATATTGACAATTCAGTGAGACTTGTCTGTATGATTTGCTTGTTTGGGTGACTTTTGTCTCAGGTATGCAAACTTTTTTTGATGTCTTTCCCTTGTGGAGAGTAATCCTTGCCTGTGAGTATAGTCGACAGTTGAGATTAATGCATGGTAGTGTTTAGTGCTTAGTATGTTCAAGCAAAGCAATTCAGCTTCTTGAATGTCTTTGACAAATTACAAACATTAAAAATTCATCAATCTTGCTTGTTGTTATGTCCAGACATCAACAAACTGAAGAATATGACCTCCATATATTTCTCTAATGATCTAAAAAATTCTTGATTTAATTACTTCAGTAGCCTGACAATGGATAAGTACCCCTCGGAAAACAGATCAGAAAAAGCTTATTACTCAAGACATGAAAAATATTCACATTTTCATTGACACTCAAGTCCTTGTTTTCAGTTGTATGTTTCACTGATAGCCATCAAGGAGTAATGAAGCTTTCACTATAAAAGTTTGGTTTTTCTGTGACTGAACTGTTTTCCAGTAATGACCCATATTACCATAAAAACCAACAGTCAGTGCTTTGTGTACCAATGGTGCACAGTAACTTCAAAAATGGCTGACAATGGAACGTGTGTTGTTCAAAATATTAAGAATGAAAATTTGGGACTTGGGGCAATTAAGATGCTTCTTGAAACATTTAATTATATATGTATAAACATTGCCAACTTTCATCATTAATGGGTGATGAATACCTGGCCATCTTAAGTGAAAAAGCATCAATGCATTCCTTTTAGAGGAACTGTTGATAGCCTTGATACACACCACAATTTCATGTGTTTTAACAGAGTTCCACTTTCGAATCGCATGCACCTTTTAGCTTCCACCATAAACGATACAGCATCTGTCAAATCTTGGGCTGCTAATGTGTGGAAACAGCGATGGAGTAATACAGACAACCAGCTTTCCCAATTTATTCCTGAACCTATGGTGAAACCTCCAGGACATGACCTGAAGCGTGAACAATGGGTGCTCTTAAATCGATTACGATCTGGATATGGACGATATGCCGATTTCCTGCATAGAATTGGTCTACGGGCCAANAGCTTTTACTATAAAAGTTTGGTTTTTCTGTGACTGAACTGTTTTCCAGTAATGACCCATATTACCATAAAAACCAACAGTCAGTGCTTTGTGTACCAATGGTGCACAGTAACTTCAAAAATGGCTGACAATGGAACGTGTGTTGTTCAAAATATTAAGAATGAAAATTTGGGACTTGGGGCAATTAAGATGCTTCTTGAAACATTTAATTATATATGTATAAACATTGCCAACTTTCATCATTAATGGGTGATGAATACCTGGCCATCTTAAGTGAAAAAGCATCAATGCATTCCTTTTAGAGGAACTGTTGATAGCCTTGATGCACACCACAATTTCATGTGTTTTAACACCAATAAAATGTCCAGAGATTGCCTTTACATAATCTAAATTGCCTACACTTTCTTTTTATGGGGGAAGCATCAGTTTGCATAGAGCAGATTCTGGTTTTGACATCAATACAACATACATAAGTTGAACTTTTAGCAATAAATGCCACTTTTTAGAGACATCCTTTAATTTTTTCTTGCCAAACAAATAAAAAAAATAAAACATTTTCTGTACAGCATGAAAAAGAAGTGAAGGCTTGGAGAGCCTGAAAAATTGGAAAATGGAAAAATGCAACTTTGGAAGTTCATTGGGAGATTCCTGTCATAACAGGCATTTCACAACTAAGGTTAGCATTCTTGGAACTAGAACCTGGATGACTTTTCAACTGATGAAAAATGGATTATTTTCTAATGAGCTCCAACATGTCCAGCACACCACAGCATGTAAAACAGATGTAAAACTGAATATCTTTATCTGAATAATGAAAAATGTTATCATCAGGACTGGAGGTTTGGAACAGAATTTTAAAAGAGATACAAGAACTGTTACAGGTTGTTTAAAACTCACAAGAACAACATAAAGAGGTCGTAAAAACATCTCTGGAACTGGCAAAAAAAGCCAGTAGCAGGGTACATTGACTGTGTACCAGGCATACAGCTATGTCCGAGTAACAATTACAAGAGGTTTACCGATGCCAATATTGAGGAACAAGAGGAACTATCCATGTTTAATAAGCAAATAATTGGCAATACATTTAATTTTAAGATCGATAACTTAGAAGACCAATCAAGAGAAATAATTAATGAAAAATCTTCAAGCTTTAGGTTACTCCTCATTGAAAACCCATGCTTTGCCACAGTACCAAAGGGTGTCAGATGCAAAAAGGAAGGTTAAGGTGCAATAGGATCTCTTAAGCAATCTTTTGCAGCAGCAGTAGCAGCACCAGCACACATTGATGAACATGACCTGATAAAAGAAGATCTGATCTAGTGCTAAAAAAACTCTTACAGAAAGTCAACTATTTTGATGAACTCAGAGAAGCAATAAAAGTTAACTTAACTTCACTCTCTTTTTATTGGGAGAAAATCCAGCTGCTAAATCCAGCAGCCGGATCTTGGGTGCTCTTATTTTTAGCCAGTTACATCAAAGTTTCAGTGTATATGATTAAAACAATTTGGGAAGTAAAAACAAAATGTTAGCCTTACCTGAAAAAAGATAGGCAATGAATTATCACAAGGCTCAATTGGTCTAATTAAGTCATTCTGTGCAGATAATGAATATTCAAAACTAATGCCTGGCACCAGCAGAAGCTTCTTCTATTAACCAATCAGAGTTATCTTCAGTTGCAAAAAAAACCCCAGCTCACAAATCAAAATAGGATTCTCAAAGTTCTGCACATTCTGTTCTCAATGTTGTATGGTAGCGAGTTCTCGTGGCTTCCATTCAGTCTGTGTTTGTGTTAATAAACCAAATTATTATTCTCAAAGTAGATGCATTGAAAAGTGACAAAACATATAAAGATTTAATGGCAATGATTGTACGCTATGTTGAAAGTACATGAAAAATTTAGGTCCTAATAGACATCTTCGTATGGTGAGCTTATGGGTTTTTTAAATCAGTCTCGGGCAGGTTTATCAGTAACGGTACTCTGCGCAAAAATACAGAAACAAGTTCCTCCTCAATGCAAAGAGAATACCTTAGCCATATTCAATAAAAAGGTTTGAACCCTATAAAAATTTGACCTTTATACATCTGATCATATTATAATATCAGTAAAAAACATAAGCATTTATGATACATGGTCTTTCATTGATCACATCCCTACTAAGCAGTGGGGCTGTTAATGCCTTTCACAAATATCCATCAATGAAAGAACTAGTAAAGATATACAGAAAGCACACAATATACTATGGGGAACAACCCAAAAATGTATAGTATATATAAAACTACGATCAGTTATGACCAGTTACAAGAAACTCCAGGCCTAGTATACTCACAATTTCTTTGTAATGCACCCTTGCAATGCTTGCACCCTGTTCGTAGAGCAGCCATTTTGAACATTTGATGACAAGAAACAATTGTTTTTTAGCCTCGTTATCATGAGGATGGACTATATACAGAGCTATCATGGCGACTGACTTTTTATGGTTACTTGTAATCGGAACTTTTCTTGCTATAGTGTTTGTAATCCTCCTTTACTTTATGAAAGTGGATCCAGATGCAGCTATGGGAGCTAGCATTTCAAGTGATAGGTTACCTAATGAGACCAAGGTTGTACATGTGCAGAGACCATTTGAGTTGCAGATTGAGAGTCTTTTAGACTCCAGTAACAGGGCTTCACTGGAAGGTAGACCAATTCTTAACTATTACTACACGAAGAAACATTGCATAATACTGTCGACATTAAAATGACCCGTCTACGTTACTAAGAATTTTTCAAAAGTAGAGAGTTGAATTAAATGCCCCCTCCATCTCAACATACGATTACAGTGTGATGTTGTGAGATGGTTTGTTTTAAATGAAAACATAGTTCCACAAGGGAAGTAGCATATAGAACTCGGGTTTTCCAATGCATTCAGTTCTTCCGAATGACAAGCCACGAGTGGTGAGTGCGTGGACTTAAGAACCATGACATAACAGAAAATGGTTACAAGTCAATTAGTTCGGATGGGTTTAGGCACAAGTTGTATAATTTTGCCTCCTGTGGCATGTGAGTACATTACATCCATTTGAACTTCATAAAGACTGACCTAGCGTGCCAACTAAGACAAAAAATCCCACTCCTATCAACCTCTCTGTTTATCAAATGATTTGTTTACTTTATTTCTTTTATGCAAATTTTTTGTTGTTTTAACTTTTTCTCTCTTAATCTTACACAATACCTATGTAATTTCTTTACCTTGACCATATCATTGTTTTCCATCCCTTTTAACATCATTTATACATATGAGTCTTTCCATCCAAATTCAACCAGGACCCAGCCCAAGGGTCCCCAATTTTCTTGAAGTTTGTACTATTTGCTTGCATCTTTGACAAAAGAAAGTTTTGAAAATTTCATCTACATAGCTCATAATAGTCAGATATTAGGGCTGTTTATATAGATTTCCACAATTTTTAAACTTTAATTTTTAGGGACCCATTGTTGCTGTTGACTCCTAATTTGCTGTATTCCATTAAAGTACTTTTGGAAAGAAAGAGTAAAACTTCACCATTTTTATTGATTGACTAGGACCACAAAGTGTTTAACTTCAACTTTCTTTTTTTCCAAAGGAAAAATTTAGAGCTTCTCTTGAAGTCTGATGCTACATTTCCCAATCAGATTATTGACTTTGTATGCTCTGAAAAAACCCACAAAGTTCTTATTTGGCTTGAAAGTGGTTCATAATGTTTCATAATGTTGTAAGACACAAAGAATTCAACTGTCAGTGATTTTAAAGCAAATATTGCGAATATTTGTTGTTGCATATCTGCTCATTCCACTCCTTAAGATGTGATGACTTTACTGTCTCCATTAAACGTTATTGTGAGTGTCTTTGTTTAGTTAGTAAACATTTTTTGGGGGGAGTATCAATGTTGTTAAACCACGTTGTTGCAAGGCTTCCCCTATCTCTTTTACTTTCAATATTTACTGGTGTTATTAATATTTCTGAACTGTTTCCTCTGTTTATGTGACCATAGTAGATCAATTGCCCTTTTCTGACTGTTCAGTAGCCATCTATCTCATTGTATTAAGGGTAGTATTCATTCAGTCATCCTTCTAAATGTCCAGGGCACCCCTGGGGGGCTTATACCTATCCAAAGAGGCTTTAATCTTTTTTATTTCTGATTTCTTTATTACTTATGTCTAACTTCCTTTTGTGACAACATAAAAATTACTGTAATTCTTCAATATTTGTATTCATTGTGATGTTTTTGAAAACTTATTGTGGTCAAATCGGTCATAGCTTTCTTACCCAGCATTAATCTCTCAATTTCTTTATTATTATTATTATTATTATTTACGAAATTTATACAGGATACCAATTCAAAAATTTTAGAAATACATACATATTTAGAAAAACTTCTGTTGTCAAATTTGTCCTGTGTAATCACCCGTTCTAATTAATGTACATTGAAGAAAATTGAGTAATTCCTGTAATTCTGGCCATAAAAATCAATTTAATTCTTACACTGCACAGTTTTGTAGTATCAGTCATTGGTTTTCAATATCAACTTCTACAAGTCATTCACCTGCAGCATTTTGATTCCCTGGTTCAAGTTTTCCACTGACTCCATTTTCCTCAATATTTCCCACTTTCACATTCCAGTCTCCAATTAAAAAAAGATTTGATATATTATCTAGTATTTCCTGTGTTCATTGTGAACTATTCGATCTCTTTTTCATCAGCATCAGTGGTTGGTGCATATGTCACAATCACAAACAATAATCACAATCATCATTAGTGTTCTCACAAAACCTCACCATAATCCAAAACATAGAGACAAAAATTTGAAGTTAGTTGGTACAATAGGTTCCTAAAAATCAAAGAAGTTAATTTCCCCTGAAACATTACTAGAATACAATGTAGCTGAAAATTTTAGGAGAATTTTAGGACTTTTTGATGACTACCTGTTGAATTTAGATGGAATGAGCCATATTTTCTTTATACATGTACTTAAAATATGTTTTTATCATGATGCATTGTCCATTTTCACATTATTATAGCTGCCCTTTATTTTGATGTTTACTTGTAAAAGTTATTATTTTGTTGGGAACATTTTGATATTTTTCTTCTTAGAAAACAAGAAAAATTTCAACAAAATATTTTTATTCTTTTTTTTCCTGGTATAATTTGTTATCCTGTTGCCATTTCAAAATCCAAATATATATGAAAAGTAAATTGTAAACCATTTTTGAGGCTCAATTTGAAGGTATTTTCACATGAAAGACTAAATACATTTTTACTTTCTTAGATGGATTAACTGTATTAATAAGGTCAGATTACCAATTTATTGTCCACAAGTATTGGGGTGTTGCAGCAAGGCCATTCTTAGAGCTCTACAATATATTGTTTGATACCAGGGAAATAGAGAGTCAACCAAGGTATGCTGAAAATGTTTTATCATAAATAATTTTTTGAAGCACTGCATTATATTTATTTATTAATTTTCTTTCTAGGCATGTTTATTTATACCAAACTGTAGGTACATGTTATGATGAAAGTAAATTTTATTAGCTCTAGTTTGTCCCACAAAGTAATAATTAATAGATTAGAATTAAAATTTAAAGGCAAGCAGACAAACATGCAAACTGATAACAAAGACCAATGATTACATTTGAATATTTTTTAAAGCTTAACAAGGAAAGAAGTGTCATTGATTAAATGACACTTCTTTCTAGTCCTATGGTTCATGGGGTAGGTGGGGATATAATACCCCAGCACATATACACACACACACACACATATATATATATATATATATACTCAATCTGCAGACAGTACTGTTTTGCCCTTTGTGGGCTCATCAGTATATATATATATATATATATATATATATTAATAGTAGTAAAGTATACCAATGTTCACTAAGAGTGCTCAATGTTTCCAGAGCATTTATAAATCCAGTATAGTATACAAAATAACTAGACAAATTTAGCAGTTACTTCAAGTTTACTTCAAATTTAGCAGTTACTACAATCTTCAAACTACCAGTTTGAAGATTGTTAAGAAAACATGAAACTAGTAGTAACTGCTAAATTTGTCTAGTTATTTTGTATACTATACTGTATTTATATATATATTTATATTATATAGTATCAGTTGGTAAATATCAGTCTATAGTTATCAAATTGCATTTTTCAATGAGATTTTTTTGTGTAATGGTGACCAGTGGGTGAAGTGCCTTGCTTTTATCATTATAATGTAGGTAAGTTTCATGCTGTACTCTTCAAAATAATAAACCGTAAGTCATATTCTAGTCAGTGCAGTTATTAACAGAGCTAACCAAATCATGTACAAGTGTACCAACAGACCAGATATCGTTCCTATCATAGAGTATAGCTCCAGCCCATACAAAGAGAAGTAAAATAAATTATCATTTTAATCCCATTTGGTTTTATGGCAACTGACAGAGGAGAGTTTTCCTCCTCCTACTTGCCAAATCCTCCAAACCAGAAAACCAATTGCATAGCTCCTTTGGCATAGTTTTTATGTATAAACTATGGATGTAATTGTAGTAATGATGGGCATGAGGTGTTATTGATTTGCATAACATGCTAAATGTTTTCCTTTATGAGAAATTATTATGAGTGTTATACCCAAATTTTGCCAAAGACCCTGCCCCCAGGATGACTAGATGGTCTTCATCATATCAGTGAACGAACCACCAATAGCTGTAATAGTACTAGTATTATTATTATTATTATTATTATTATTATTATTATAATTATTATCAAAAAGTTATATTATTATTATTATCAAAAAGTTATATTTGTCAATTTAAGCATTGGCGCGATAGGAGCAATCGGAAAGAGTACACATTCGGTAGCGAAGATGTTAGCGGAAATAAGTTACGATAAAAGCGAAATCTCATATATCATAAAGAAGATCATATGTGTGGTAATTCGAACCACATATTACATATTCTGTCAACGTAGTAAGACATGGGATCAGCCTCCCCTCCTTTATTAGTGACTACGTTACTCTGTGCGTCCCTGATACCATGCCTTGATAGTGAGTGGTATTTCTTAGGGTAATGATGTAATGTATACACGGCATACAATTGTATTAAGTGATAACATGGAAAAATATATGCTTGAAGTTTAAAAAAA
>RDPX01000110.1:1764105-1793757 GCA_003991215.1 Morbakka virulenta | reverse complement strand
AGTAGTAGCAGTAGTAGTGGTATCAGAAGTAGTAGTAGTAGTAGTAGTAAGAGAAGTAGTAGTGGTGGTAGTAGTAGTGGTAGTAGTAAGAGTAATAGTAGTAGAAGTAGTAGTAAGAGTAGTAGTAGTAGACATAGTAGTAGTAGTAGTAGTAGTAGTAGTAGTAGCAGTAGTAGTGGTATCAGAAGTAGTAGTAGTAGTAGTAGTAAGAGAAGTAGTAGTGGTGGTAGTAGTAGTGGTAGTAGTAAGAGTAATAGTAGTAGAAGTAGTAGTAAGAGTAGTAGTAGTAGTAATAGTAGTAGTAGTAGTAGTAGTAGTAGTAGTAGTAGTAGTAGTAGTAGTAGTAGTAGTAGTAGTAGTAGTAGTAGCTGCCATGTTCTACAATATCTCCCTTTTAAGATAATGATTTGGCTTTGGTTTATTTCTTGGGCTAGAAGGCACTAGTAACTCGACAAAATCCTCCACATTTTACAGAAACTTTTTCTCCAATGTCTTAGCATCCAGCCCATCTATCCCAGGTAAGACTTTTTTAATTGCGTCTGGTTCAGGAGATCCAAAAATTTGAGAAGCATGGAAGCACCTCTTATTGTCCTTGCACTCAGGTCCAACCTGACCTGAGATGGTAGTACCTGTTAGGGCCCCAATCTTGGTTTAATTGAGACATCTATTGGATATAAGATAGTGGATGACACCCCCCAAAATGTTTAATGGAATGGGTAATTGGCTCATTGTACCCTATATCTGGCAGAAGTACAGGACAACTGAACAAACAGCAAAGGTAGGAACTCCAGGAATTTGAGTTTGTGTGTTGAGAAGGAACTTGGAGTAGGCCACTTAACTTTAACTTTAACTTTTTAACAAGGAGTATCTTGTTCTGTGAGCAACCAGCCATACTGGAAGAAGCAGAAGATGTTTAAATGGGAACCTGGAATGCTAGGAAGATGAATGCAATTGGTAAACTGACAGTCGTATGTAATGACATGGATAGATATGGACGTAATATATTAGGATTGTGGAAAACTAACTGTAACAGACAGGAAAGATTTTAAACAAGTGAAAAAAACAGTAATCTAGTCTAGAAAATAAAAAGAGAACTATAACTATGGTGTTTCAATGATATTATCAGAGGAAGTTTCAAGTACACTCATTGGATTCAGTCCAGTTTATGATTGAATCCTAAAAACCAGAATTCATGTCAAACTGAGAACTGTATCACTCAATCCTATGTTTCAACAAGTCTTGCAAATGATTAAGAAGCAGAAAACTTCTATTAAGATTTACAAGAAACACTAAACAAATATAAATCTGCAATTCAAACAACATAAGATCAACCAACACCTTCTTCCAACACCACCCAAGGCACTTGTGCACTTTGACATCACCTGTTAGGAAAACAAGAAATCAAATTGATAACATACCAAAATGGTCCAGTTGCATCAGTAATTTCATAAAAAGACCAGGAGCAGATTGCAGTCAGCATAATATTCAGCCTCAGAAAAAGATGCAACAACCAACAATTCCTATCTGATTTGACTTTGAAATTATTGATGATGATTACAAAATGAAAAAGGTTTGAGACTCTTATGCAATGCATAAGGTAGAAAATTCTGAGTGAACTTTGGTTTGAGGGGAAAAGATTAATTTTTTTCTACTCCATAAGGAACCATAAGCAAACATAAAAATAAAAAATTCACATTATATTACTGATGGAGATAGAGGTACAGTAAAAATTAAGTCACTAGTTGTATGGAGCAAAGTAAGGAATAAGAAGCAAAATTCCAAAGACAAGAAAATGATTTAAAGGAACAAGGAAGAGAAGATAAAAATGGAATGCAGAAAATTTTGAAGAAAACCCCATTAATAAATCAACAAAGGAACTTTATGAGCAGCCAATGATAGTAACAGCAAATTCAGACTAAAAGTTGATATGATAAAAGACAAAGATGGAGCTATTATCTGCGATGGAGACAAAGCTTGGGAAAGGTTGAAAGAATATTGTTCTAAACTGTACAAAACAGCCATCTGTATGAAAAAGAAAACGGTGCGACATCACCAGTTGTTTGGCATAACAGTGAATCAAACTTCCCTCACTTCTAGACATGGTGCAAGTCTGACTGAATAAAAATTATTACTCATGAAAATTGTTTATAAAAACACAAAAAACACTTTCAAGAATAAATCCTTTTAAAATTTATAAGTTTAGGATGTTAGGCAAGACAAAAGTAGAAAATGTTACAATAATAGCAAATTTGAAATTTCCACTGAAAAAAGACCTGTTCATAAATAGAGCCTTTTATTATGCTTTAGGTGTGAGACAGACATAACAGACATAACAAGCTGGTCTGTCAGGTTGAAAGAGACTTAATGGGACTTAACCAGCAATGAGTAGAAGAATTTTAAAACAGTTACTGCTGAAGTGTATTGTAACAAGTTGGTAAGAACCAGTTTTATTAGTGGTTTATCATCGTCATATATCAGACAAAGACTTCTTGAGCATAACACTCTAACTCAAGAAGAAGTGTATAAATATGCACTAGCTCTTGAGAGTGCACAGAAAAACTCAAATGCATACAACCTGACACAACAGGTAGCAGCTGTTGATACACAAATGGTGTCAGATGATAATGCAGACAATCCAAACAGCAACCATTCATTCAGTGCAAATGACCCAACCCTTGCTGCAACCAACAGCCAACACAACAACCGGAGGAAGAAGTGTGGATACTGTGGTGGCCCATCTCATAACTGTCAGTCCTGCCCAGCTAAGGAAGCTGAATGTCATAATTGTGGTATCATAGGTCACTATTTAAAAGTATGTTGCAAAAAGGACATGGTACCAAACCCAAGAAGTACACTGCAGCACTTTACAAACCAAGTCTCCTGGCCATTCTTGAGAATTTGAACAGTTCTGCAACCACTTGTAGCATCAATGGACAGAATTTTGCAGTACTAATTGATTCATGCACCTCTGATATCTATATAATTGGAGAAGCAGCAGGAAAATTCAAGATTGCAATTCAGCCCATGGAGTTACAAATGGTGTTCCAGAATTCCAATGTGTGGTAGATAAAGTTGTTGAAGCAAAAGAACTTAAAGGAACTTTTCCCTATATGGACAATGTCACTGTATGTGGTACAAGCCAGGAGGATCATGATGAGAATGTAGCCAGATTCAGAGATGCAGCAAAGAAATATAACCTGACTCTTAATGAAAACAAAACAATCTTATCAGTACCAGAAGTCAGTACCCTGGGATATTGAGTGAGTCGCTCTCTTATCAAACCAGACCCAGATAGTTTGCAAGCCCTAATGGATTTACCACCTCTACAAAGTCCCAAAAGTCTACAACGAACAATCAGACTTTTTGCACATTATAGAACATGGATTCACAAGTTCACAGACAAAATTAAACCACTGCCTGATTTTAAGTTGTTTCCAGTAGAAGGAGAGGCATTGAAGTCCTTTGAAAATCTCAAAAGAGAACTGGGAAAAGTAGCTCTTTGTAACATTGATGAAGACAAGCCATTTGTGGTGGAGTGTGATGCATCAGAGGTAGCTATTTCTGCCACATTAAATCAAGAAGGAAGACCTGTCACATTTATGTCAAGAAAATTTGAATTACATGAGCTTCACTATTGATCAGTTGAGAAAGAAGCTACTGCAATCATCGAGTCAGTGGGAAAATAGGAACATTCATTACATTGTAAACCTTTTACACTTATAATCGATCAGCATTCAGTAAGATTTATGGATAACCAAAAGAGGACAAAAATCAAGAACAACAAAATCCTTAACTGACGTCTTGAACTAGCATCATTATCTTTCTCAGTTCAGTACCAACCAGGCCCCAAAAATGTTGCCGCAGATACCTTTTCTCATGCCACATGTTCCACCTTGTCCAACAATTGTGGTTTAGAGGATATCCATGCAGGACTCTGTCGTCCGAGTGTTACAAGACTTCTACACAATGTTCGTTCAAAAAACTTGCTGTTTTTAACTGAAGAAGTCAGAAATATTTGTCGATCTCTTGCCAAGTGTGTGCAGAAATAAAACCTCAATTTCACAGAAAAGGCAACAGACCCAGACTACTCACCAGCTATAATATCATCAGAGCAATGAGCACCAACAGAAGGAACCACACTAGAATCCTAACCTCATCTAAAGTCTGCAGCATCGAAAGCAGCATCACCTACTGATCTTCATAGCTCATCCAGAGTATCAAAGCAGCCTGTGTGGATTGAAGATTATCAATGTTGATGGTTGGAGGATTTGTTGAATTTGGACGATTTTTGAATGGATGGACAAATTGTTGAAGGCTGGACGATTGTGGAACTTTAGTGGGGAAGACTGTCATGCTATTTTGTTAGGAGACATTAACATTTCTTTTGTTTATGTTTTGTTTAGGCTAGTACAATTATAGCTTCGTAAAGCCNCAATGTTCGTTCAAAAAACTTGCTGTTTTTAACTGAAGAAGTCAGAAATATTTGTCGATCTCTTGCCAAGTGTGTGCAGAAATAAAACCTCAATTTCACAGAAAAGGCAACAGACCCAGACTACTCACCAGCTATAATATCATCAGAGCAATGAGCACCAACAGAAGGAACCACACTAGAATCCTAACCTCATCTAACATCTGCAGCATCGAAAGCAGCATCACCTACCAATCTTCATAGCTCATCCAGAGTATCAAAGCAGCCTGTGTGGATTGAAGATTATCAATGTTGATGGTTGGAGGATTTGTTGAATTTGGACGATTTATGTTTGTTCAACTTGCAACGGTCATTTCATCACAGTTAGTGCAAGTAATGTACAATTTAAAGAACATAAGTAGACATAAGTTTGGTAGAATTTTGTTGCAAATTATATAATGTTTTTCTTTTTTTTAGGAGTAATTCATATCCACCAATGGCCAATGCTTTGGAAGAAAATAGTTATTTGCACCAGAAGCTAGAAATGGAATAGTATCCTTTTAAAAGTGACAACCAGTGCCATTTTGTAAAGATGTATATATTTTATGTGCATGCTTATTTCAGTTTTTGTTTAAGTTTTTTTTCTTACCTTGTATGATGAAAGAATACAAAATTGGAAGTAAACAATAAATTGAGTTTTTCTTTTTGATTTCTGCAAACAATGGGTAAATATTGTATAGGCATTGATGGGTAGGTATGACTACTCTTAAAAATGGTTTTATCGGTGTAAAGGGTAGTATTTGTGGAAGTGATATAATAAAGATGGAGAGGATTTGGAATTTTAGTGAAGTGAAAAATATGTATATGCTGAACTGAATAGGAACAAATGCCTATGGTTAGCACTTATTCTAAACCAGACATTGTTTCAACCATATCTTTCACATGGTAACCATAAGCACTGGTTTAAATCTGGTCTGGTGTATAGATATATTTCGTTTTTCTGCACTTCCAAACCCATTTTTCTGTATTACCATATTTTCACAATTTACCTGCCTCCCGTGTATGTTGTGTTCAACTGATCTAGCCTTGGAAGGGTAGGCATCATTCTGTGAGAGATTCAACCTAGATGCATACTTGGAATGAGATTTCCAAGAATAGGGGCCTGGGAAAAAATGGTGCACTCAAGTGAAAGATATTTTCACAGTTTACCTGCCTTCCTTAGATGTTGTGTTCAACTGTTCTGGCCTTGCAAGGGTAGGCATCTTTCTAAGGGAGATTCAACCTAAATGCATGATTGGGATCTCCAAAAATAGGGGCCTGGGAAAAGAATGGTGCAGTCAAGTGAAAGATATGGAGGTAAAAATGATATGGGTTAGAATAAGTGTTGGTGGCTTTGGTGGTAGACATTGTGACTATGATATTCATAGCCTAATGTACTATTTACATTTTTATTATGTGTTGATGCTATGTTTATGCATTGAAAATTGGTGTTAGATGACTATTTGCTTACTGGGTAACCAGATAAAAATTATCACTGTAGAGTTTCATTGCAAGGATTATTTGTTTAGGTTTGTAATATGGGTGATACACCAGAGTATAAAAATATTTATGAACAATAGTCGTAATTATGATCTTAATTGTGATTTTTGAACATTGTTTCTAGCTATTTTACAACATAGTTTTTTTTGCAATCTGTTTACCTTAAGCAAGGCTGGAAGCCACCAGTTTCAGAGAGTTGCTTTTCATATTGGATTTTTTGTTTGTATTTTGTTAAGTACAAGTGCCTGCATGCATATATGCAGAAGTTTAAGCTTTTACTTTGCTGTCCAACGTACTGCAGCACCCACCTTTAAGAGTGTTCAGGAACAAATGCCGGATTGCAACATCCCCTTTTTGTGCCCAAAAGTTTAATTCCTTAACCCATATCAATGAAGTCAAAATACAGAAAACCCAATTTCCACAAGAATCCAACCTCCATCAGATGCAATTGAGTACATTATGAGAATGAAGGCTTCAGATTTGTCTCATACTACACTATTTATGCCGTTGGTGATACTTCTTACATTTGCACCCCATAATATAAAAAGTGATATAGTAAGTAATGCTTATATGCAGCTAGGTGTATTTTTTGGTATGTTTTGATACCTAGGAATGGACCTGACCTTAAAATTTGTTCTTGGACTTGTACAAACGATTGAGTCCCACACCGTAGAATATAAACCAACAACAACAAGAGGTCTCGCAAGTAGAACAGTAATATTCTTTATTTACTGATTACAATGTAACCTGTTTAAATATTATTAAATAAAAAAATAATAACCCCAGTATTATCTCTGCAACTAGTCAGGAAACTAATATCAAATTTGGCTTACCAAATTTCCAATGAACACTAACTTGTACAACAGTCATGTTACCCGGTTTTGGAGGTCATGGTCCACATACTTCTTCTGAATGGAGAGGAACATTGTAGCAAATGGCTTTTGTGCAAATGTTGAGAATGAAATGTGCAGCACAGTTGGAAATGGTCAGCTTTTAGAGATTAATAACTTAGAAATTGTTTATATGAACTACATTGATTAGAAATGGATCAAGTTCACCCCATTTATGGAAGAATAATGGAACTGAATTTAAAAGAAGAAGTTAAATATAGGCTGGACAAAGCATTTTTACCTTTGGGAAAGAGTGACAAAAGGAGGAAGGGGACAAACAGTAGATATTAGGGGAGAAACATGAGGTATGGTGAGGTAGACAAACTAAGGCGAAACAGAGGGATACATAGTTGGCGAGGAGAGGAATTTTTAAGAATGCCATGATTAGAAAACTGGTCCAGCCTACCTTTAAGACGTTATACTGCAATATAATTATAGTTCTTCCATTGTTTACAGTTAGGTGTTTAATATTACGTACTTAAAATAAATAATAACAGATAACACTATTGAAAAAACCCAAACCATCAGGATGCATAGTTTAGACCCATTGAGGAATCAGTTATAAAATTTACCAACTCCTACGTTTCTTTGACACATTATTTATGATTGCTAAACACCATAGATTCGAAAACTTTGAAAACAATTTCAGTGAGTATTTCCAGCAACCCAAACAAAATAATTTTGCACTGTATGCAAAATAAAACCATGAAGTTACATATTGATGTCCTTCTTGATAGTCAGCTAACACCAATTTCATCATTTTAGGTAGCCTCTGCTTACTTTATTGTATGTGAAAAGAAATCTGATGACAAATACGTGTGGAGTATCTGGTCGGAATTTCTACAGACGATTAATACAGATGTACTTCGAGTGCAGGTAAATATACTGTAAATTATTGTGGCATGTGAAATAATACACAAGCCATATTGTTTGTAATAGTTGCAACCCAGATTAAAAAGTTTCCTGTATGCCTGGAAATTTGAAAATGAACTCGAAATTTTGAGAAAATATTTGCCATTTTCATTTAAATTCATACTATTTCCTTTCCAAAATACTTTTCAGCAAAAAGTAAGATCCAGGGGTTAAGTACAACGTTGGTAGAAGAGCACATATAATAAACTTTAGATCTGTAAGACTTATCACACTGAGTTGATGCACATTAAAACCAAGTTTTTCAGTTGTGGACTTCATTTTTCCACATGACCACTGCTGCCTTTTTCAAATATCTGATTGTCAGATTCTGTTCAGCATCGTCTTATGACTGAACTTCATGTCAGTCGTTTACTTTGAGTAAATTAAGAGCTCGAATTGCTTTTTACTGCCAGACTGATGACAAACCACCGTTATAAAACCAGCAACATTAGATTGTTATGAAATCAATCACTTGTTGCCGTTTTTTATGCACATGTACCCATGAACTGGTGTACCTCCCTTAACTAAGGGCTAAGGGACAGCATGGGAAAAACACTAACTCAAGTCGTGTTGCGAGTCAAAAAATAGAATGAAGAACAATTCGGTTATGGTATTAAATGTATTGGCAAGAGTGTGTAACTTCGTGTATTGTTTGTTTCCCTTTAAAAATTGGTCTAGGACACCCCTGCATTTACCCAGACTTCTTGGCATTGTTATTTGGTTACGTCCATTGACAATAATTTACTTCCTGTTGACTGTGACCCAATCCTGTTTCGTTAAACTTAAAAGTATTTTTTAATGTCGATATACATCACGAAAACTTTTGACCTGGATCAGAAGTTAAAGGCCAAAAGACTGGATTTGATTTGAAAAATTACACCGAGGAGTGGTTGTGTGCTGTTGTTTAATATTCATACTTGTTGTCATTTTTATCACCTTTGATTTGTACGTTCAGCTACGGCGTGAGAAATTATCCACCCATCGCTGAGATTTTTTATTTTTCTTGTCATATTGTTTTATTTTATTATTGTTGTTGTTGTTATTATCATCAGCAGTAGCAGGTGAAGTGATGTTTACTCCAGTTTATATACTCAACCCGTGGAAACGTGCATTAGTGCACATTTAAACCTTTTGACCATGGCGATCTTTAACTAACAGGTCTAACAGACATGCGCCTGGAGGCATAAGCTGGAGGCAGGAAATTTGCTCAGTTGAGAAGTTATGGTAGAAAATGGCGGTCGTAGTCCGGTGCTTGTTGTAATAGTTTGATAAACGGTTGTGGTTCTGGCTAGAAACTAAACTAAAAGTATTTTGAAATCTTGGATAAATTCTTGTTTACTTTATCTTTTGTTGACGATGTCATATAAATGTTGTCTCTAATTGCAATGGCAATTATGATTTTAAAAAAACAAAGTCAAAGATTATCATTTACCTAGAGAGAAGGATGATCATGAAAGATGGATCAAAGCTATTCCCCGATCAAATCTACCAGATAATCCTAACACAGTTGTCTGTGAGACACATTTTCCTGAGAACTTTCCCAGCATAACAGTTTTTAGGAAAAAAAGACCTCATGATCCTCCTTCTGTGCTTACATGTGTGAAACCTTCATTAATTCCTACACCTGCTCCTTCAAAAAGAAAGTCTTTCTCAAGTGAAGTATGCTCAAAGGTACGTAATCTAAAAGCCTGACGAAATTGATTCGTTTCTCTCTTGTGATGTAACCTCCTCATTCGAAGAATTATGCTCCAAGGCATCAGATAGGGAGGAATATTTTGGTGACTTTATTTCGTTTACTGGTAAAGATTTGGACTACTTGATTATTCAATCAAAGGACTTTCAAGAAAAGACTGGAGTTCCATGTTTTTTATTACAAGTAATGAAGGATTTTTTTTGTCATGCATTTCATGCTTGTATAAAATGCACTGTATGAACCGTTTCAACAAACCGTATCGTTAAAATGACAAGATATTCACAAATTCAAGAAGCACTACAGTATCTTCAATTCTAAGCCATAAACAAGAAATACTACTGGACCAGATGGACTGTATGGCTTCTCGCACCTTTGTCCATGAGAATAAATACAAACCAGAAACTATTATGCGGGCATTCAAGTATTTTAGTATGTCAAGGTCTTTGTATAGCCGATTTCGTCAAGATTATGAATTACCAAGCTTAACTATGTCATCTCAAATCACAACAAAAATTAGTAATTTGTACTCAGATAGTGATTACGTTAAAAAGATATTTTCCAGCATGAAAGATGAACGGCATAATAATTGTATCATATTAATTGATGAAGTATATGTAAAGCCTTCGATAACTTATCATGCTGGCTCCATATTTTGCAGATCTGTAAATGATCCAGATAGACTTGGTACTACTGTACCAAAATTTTTATGCAAGATGGTTCCAGTTAGCAAATTAGGTACTGATTTTTTATTCGGACAGACAAAAACACTATCAGAGATTATTCAGAGTTCTTCTGGAATTGTACATGCAATTATATGTGACAATAATCAGGCTAACCAATCGTTTTTCCAAAAGTTTTCTTGTGTTAAACATTGGCTTACAGTTGACCATATATATCTGCTTTTCAACTTTGTTCAGTTTACGAAATCAATTAGAAATAACTGGAGTTGTATTAAGAGTTGTATTTTACAGATGACAATGATGTTCAATATGTTGCAAAATGGAGTGATTTAAAAAACTTCATTCGGTAGAGTTACGTCAAGGTTCAGGTGGGACATATATTATAACTGTACAACAAGTTTTGAAGAAAGTGAGAATTCAAAAACTAAGCTATTTTTGCAACTTGATATCGATGTTAATAACTTAGTTAATGCTGAACACAATTGTGATAAATGCTCCTATTAACCTGATGATAATTGTTCAGAAATAATTGAACACATACATACGATGGAAGAATCACTACCTCATGATGTAAAAATGAGTATTGTGTATATTAGTGGATATGTTTCTCGAAATACTGAAGAAATGCCATCAGATACATACAGTTATTATTATAAATATGGTGATTTAACAAATTCAATTAATCATGGTGGTCTCAAAATACCCCCAGATAATTATTGTCATTTATGTCTATTTGGGTATGTTTATTTGGGTATGTTGTATTTCTTGAAGTTCAAAACAAAACTTGTAGAAAATCATTTACGAACATTTTAATGTTATTGTCTGATATGTATGGACTAAATGTGAAAAGAAAGCATGGTATCACTTTCTCAAACATACTTTTTAACAACAATAGTAGACTTTTTACACCAAGATCATCGGTAGAACCAAAACAGAAATTGCTAAAGTTGGCATTAGAGTAAACCACAACAAAATAATTTATTTATTATTTATTTGTGTTACGTCTTTTTAATGTAAATACTGTATATATTATCATGTTTTTATTTTTCAGGAAGAGGCTGATTTTGATATAAATGTATGATTTTGTGTCCCAAAACCTTACTATGATCTTTACATTGATGAACTTCTCAGAGATTTGACCTAAATTTGATGAAAGAGTAGGATTTAAGCCTTTTTTTTCTCTCAAAATCCGTTAATATCCATTTTAAGTTATCCGCCTCCAGCTCACGCCTTCAGTCGCATGTCTGTTAGGCCTGTTAGTTAAAGATCGCCATGCTTTTGACCCATACTTTTGATCCGTACTGTGGTTTCTGAATTTTATGTTTGTTGCATTTTATTGTAATTCTTTTTTAAAGCTGACAACCGTATATCGGGTACGTTGTTAAAGATACTGTTTATTTATTTTTTTAGTAACATAATTTATTGTTTCCTAAACCTTTCAATCATTTGGTCTGTATGTCACCCACCTAGATTTATGCACAGAAAGTGATTTTTTTCCCTTTAAATTTACAAGAATCAGAATTAATCTTAAATTGATTGTTAAATTGTTATCTATTTACACTCACCTTCGCCACTTTTGACTCACAACCTATGGGCAACTATTTTAATTTCAGCTATAAAAATTTGTCATTTCAGACCCTGTATGACAGTGGAATTATACCAGACGATATCTATGGAGAGACCATATCGGATGGCGGTGGACGTGGGGAAACCATTTGTATAATATGTCACAATCTTTTTGCTACACGAGCCCTATTGCCATGTCGACATTTCTGCATCTGCGCAGTCTGTTTTCATCGAGTGAGCCAGTGCCCAATATGTAGATGTTCAATCAGTTCATTTCTCAAACTTGGTGACGAAAGTCAGGTCAATTTAACTGGATTTGAAGAAGAAAGGAGTACTACACAAAATAGGATCCAGAACATGTCAGCATTGGAACTGATAAGATCGATTTGGAATGCCAGTTGACATGCTTTGTTTTCATTTTGAATACATGAAAATTTATTAAATTTAACTGTTTATAGAACTATTCAGGATAAATAGTTCTTTTATTCAGTAATTTTCAATACTTTACGATTAATATTATTGTAATGTGCTACGACACACAAAAATCGTTGATTTCAGACATTTTTGCCAGTAAATTTACGTTACTTTTTTAACTTTTTTATCTTTTAAGGTTGTTCGCCATAGGTGACAAGTTAATACCATTATATCTTGTTGTAGTACACTCCCAGTATTACAAAAGAATGCCATTCGATGCCCATGCAATTCACTTTAACAACATCATTTCATTTATATAGGCATAATCTAACATGGTTTTTCAAGTGAATGCAAGTGAAAGAAAATTATTTTCGTGCTTTTTACGTCAAATTTATTGTACTTGACAACAAATAGCAGGTAACTTGTAGAAATGTATGACACTTGGACAACAAAAATGCCTCATCGGGTCGAAGAAGTAAAGATGAATTTTCACTCTTCGTGTTCTAAAATTTCCGGAAATGTGATTCGACAAAACAAGCAAAGACTAATTTGATGTCCTGCAAAAAAGCCAATTACCTTGCAATTTCTATAAACTTTTACTGGTATCCAGCTGTGTTACTCAAAATTCAATGAATTGAAGTATCAGAATAAATTAATATTAAAGGCCTATCACGTATCCAAAATTAACTACGCCCTTAGCAAAGCCAGAAGGCACTTGTGAGCAGAATTACATGTTTTTGAATTTTCGTACTTTTTCTTATTATTTATTTGTTTCATTCACAAAATTGTATCTCCCAAAACATAAAAACTGGGTGGTAAGCTGTTTACACCAGAGAAACATGTTGGGCACATACTGTTAGGGTCGTGGGCAAGTATCAAATGGGGAACATCTTTAATGGTAAAAGGATAACAACTCACACGCTACTGTCTACTTGTACACATCAAAAAAATTCGTCGGGTGAATTCGTCATAGCCAAAGGTTATGAAAATTATCTGGGAAAATTACGTAAGTGCACAGTTGCTTAATTCTCATATATGCAACAAACATCTTGGCAATACCCACCCTTTTTTTTATGTCGATAGGAAGATTGAGTTTGATGGTGAACAGCAATGAGTATTTATACAATGTCTAATTTTATTATTAATTCAAAGGAGAGTGTTGCGCTTCCTATTTACTTCCCTTCCCATTTACTGCCTTCTTACGTCCCAGGGTTTCTCTAAGAGAGAAAAAACATTTTAAAAGTGGGCTAACATATAACACGATTGCATGAAGCCCAGGTTAAATTTCATAAGATAAAATTATAATAAAATGGTTAACTGATATAAAAGGTACAAATAGTTTTCATAGAGGATGGTATGTTATAGGGTTATAAAAACTTTGACCAGAACTTTATTCGTCACTGAACAAAGATATTTAATATCTCGAGAACGTAACTGGTTCTGTTGCTTTGAGTTAAGGTACGAACCATTGATGATAAGGAAAATTTACAACAAACTGGTCATGGTATGGATGACCCAGCTTTCAAAAATCGGGTGCATTTTCATATTTAACTATAAAAATATTAAGGAGCTAACCCTACTTTTGTTTTCCATGCCTATTGTAACCCAGGCTCTCGCTTTGAATGGCGCCGTGCCACTTATTGATACTCACGTGAGGTGGCCATAGTATACTTCCTCATTTACAATAGGCTACCAAGTTTTGAATTGTGTCAACTGTCTGAAATACAGTATCAACCCAGACCTATTAGTTTTGCTAAAACAGCCAGGTAGATCAATTCGCTCCAAATTTTCTCTTGTAACATTGGCTGTAATGAAAATATACTAAATATTATTTTCTTGATTTACGTATGCACTCTGATTTGAATAGGCAGCCTCTAATACTGGGGCACTGGAAACCATGTGCACAGGTAAACCAACGCTATTTTCACGTATTTGAATATGTGTAAAAAAATAAAGTATAGCTTCTTGGAGAACACAAAGGATGGATATATACCATAAAGATTCTGTTGTTTAAGTAAATGGGGAATCACATCTATCTCCTCCAAGACAAGATTCCTTTGCCTAAAAAAACATTTGAATTATTATTTGAAATAAGAAGAATTAATTTTGGTTGCTATGCAAAACTGAAAACTTTTACATTCTTGTCTTCAACAGATTTTGAAAGATTGCCTTTTGTTTAAATAAAGTATTAAACTCGGTGATTTATATCCTGATTTAGATCAGATTATTTTTTAAATCACTGCTTTGTATCAACAATTTAAATTTGAATAAGATCATTACCCATAAGTTGTCCAAATTTTTTAGTATTTCTTGTATTGAAATGATATATAAGGCATCTCTTTTATTATGTAACCTTTCAATTACATAATTTTCTTAAGATAACAGGCAAATGGTTAACTGTACAACTTCCGCTCCAAGCAGACCATCACACGATTTATTTAGAATTTAAAAGGACCGACTTAAGTTTAAGTTGTACCAGGAAGATCAAAGCACAGCAGACGTACCAAAACACATGGTAGCACAGTTGCCTTACAACAGCTATAAGAGCTATTCTCATCATATTGTCTGTTTTTTCATATGTTTACTTGGGTTTTTAAGTGCATTTTGAACTCGTTATTGTTCATCAGGAATTTCTCCACACAACACTCATTCCAATCATCGTGCTTATACTGGACTCAAAAGTATGTACAGCACAATGTACAATTGTTAAACTTTCATTCCCCGTATTAACTGCAACACTAGCATATAAATCCAAATGAAGTTACGAGTAACATACAGGAGTGTGGTGGTAAATTTTTAGGAAGGACAAGACAAAAGCAAAAGAAAATGTTACGCCACCTTTTCTAAATCAGAATAATCAACTATTGTACTTTTTAATATATCATTACTTAATTTGAGCAATGTGTATTTGGAAGTAAAGTTATGTGTATAAAATTTTTATATTTGCTTTTAAATTACATGCAAGCAGGTATGCTTCAACCGCCATTGGAAGAACTATCTACCAATAGTGTCAACAGACTTGCAGCTTTTCCTTCGCTTTCTGAGGTTATAACACTTGTTTTCTGAGTTCTCATGAGTTCAAGGCTGGAAAAGCTGTGCACAAAAGCAAAATACTCTTTCCAATAGGCAGAAGATGCTACCTTTTGCTCTTTACAACTCTTGGAACAGTTGCACAGGATTAGCTATTCTTCTTACAGGATTAGCTATATCGTATCTTAAAGATTTTCAAAAGCTGTATGCGTTCCACAATGAACAATAAAGGGCTAAAGGATTTCATCTTACTAGCAACTGAAAAGGATGCAACAGGTGAAAAATAAATACTACTTACCTTCAGGCCTGGCTTATAAGCTTACGATAATTTTTACAGGAGATCTTTCTCTTTTTTTTCTGTACTCTCTACATAAGACGGTCCAAATTTTCAATATAATTTCCTTTTAATACAAAATTTTAAGCTGTGCACATGGGGAACGGCGATGAAAAATTTATGGTCTTCCAAGATAAGATAAACTACTTTCTTTATGAGGTGAATGCTTTACAGTCGAGTTTTGAGACATACTGCTGAGGCCTTTTTTTATTTCTTAGATGGGATGTTTTAGTTTGTGGGGAAAGAGGACAGGAAAAGGAGAAAACTCGGAAATGAAATAAATAAGTTCATAATCGTGGAAGGTACAACTATGATTGATAACTTGAAAAAGGACATATCTATATGTATGTGTGTGTGTTTAAAAATATATATATAATCACTTTCATTAATTTGAAATTATGGTCTGACAAAGAAAATTCTGGCCGTGTATTGGCTACAATACCCGAGCCTGAACTAGCTAGAAAAACTACAAAAAGAGACGCTCAGCAAAAATAAAGATGTCTGGTACTGCAATGAAAAAAAAGGAAATTGTCACAGAAAAATTCAACTGACTTAATTTAGAGTATAGCAATTGTGAAAATATTCGTTTGCAAGAGGATTATAATACGCAGGATATTCGTGTCAATGATGATAGTTATTTCAAGAAAGATGTGGTCTTCTGATTTTGTTTAAAGTGCCACAATCACAGTATTTGAGCAATCATATAGACAAAATGTGATAAATTAATAATTGCTAGTATGGATAAAATGATTTCACGAGATGGATTTGATCTCAGTAAAAGTACTAGAGCTGCTAGCAATGTATTACCTGTCTCTAGCAAACGTGGAGGGTGGGAAAATATGGAAGCATTGATATCAATGTTATTCTTTCCACGGAAAGAAAACCATAATATTTCATTGGAATTTCTCCTAAAAATACAACCGATAAATAGTTTCTGATTATTAGACATAATAACTTATCTCTTGTACCAATAACATCACAGTTGATAAATAGAGGAGGTGATATAGTAAATTTTCAAAAGGTATTGGTTTTGTCATTTTTTGTCATTCATTATTTATGAGTATTGCACTAAAATATTTTTTCTGTTAATACTTTAGCATATAGTATATCTATTGAAAAGAGCAATGACGTAATAAAAATTAGAATTAAACATTTTCTTTTGCATAACCTTGTTTTACTATTAATGCTCTTGCAAAATAAAGGTAATACTAAATGAGGTATAGGGCGCTATCCGCCCCAGAGCATCTTGTTGAGTCATTATCATAACATGTATTTATAACTCTGAACATTGAAAATTACTAATATATTATTAACCAAAATAAAAAATACCTGATAATCGCTTTTTTTTTATAAAAAAAACCTTTATAAGAAAATGGGCAGTGGATTGTTAGGCATGTGTCTTAATACCTTATTAATTTATATTATTAAAAAAATATCTTAAATATCCTAAAAAAGAACACTTTGGAATAAATTTATACTGTTTCACAATGGCGTGGCCGTTTTAGTATTCTCTCGAGTTTCATCTTTATCATCTGAGAAAAAATAAGTGGTTTCCACAAAATGAAACTAAACATGCCCATAGTTAAAGTTTGCTGGCAAATTCCTGGATGGGAATATTTTCCTTCTAGCCGAATAAAGTGTCTTGACAGGCAAACAAGAATTTATCATCACGATCTCTATTCTAAGCTTTCAGGTTATACCACTTCTCTACATCTATTTTTAGATTATCAAACAGGTTCAAATGAAGTGCATATTTTATTCTTCTCTTTAAACCATTCTTTTCCTAGTCTTTTCAATCCATAACACTTTAGCTATCTCTGTAATCCTCGATAAGACACTTTTTAGGAACTTCATTTACTTTTGCACCAGGGATATCTGAATCTGTTCGAACTACTTTGATACTCTCACTAATATTACTTCTGTTATTCAGTATTTTCCATGAGTTTATCTGCTTTTTTATCACAGAATCCTTTGTACTAAGTATGTCTGCATTATTATTAACCCTTTATATCGGAACGCTATAGTACACTTCCAATCTAAAAATTTAATGATGAAAAAATTACATTTTCAGAAACAACGTATTTCTATGGCACAGTTTGCCTGCAATCGGGCAAAAAATTGCTTTTTTTTAATAATTAAAAGGTTTTATGTAAAATCTCTACGGTGAAATTTACACTTGTAATGTCTATCCCTGGCAAATCTATCACGTCCACTGGTGAGTATCCCTGCCTGTTACATGGGAGACCAGGGTTCGGTTCCCTGCCGGGCAAAACTTTCTTTTTTTTATTTTTTTTTTTAATCTTTTTTTTTGCCAATGTATAGTCATAGCATTTTTTATTTCAAATTCTAACATTATCTTTCGTAAGCTTACCAAAGTTAAATTTTCCGTATAATTTCTATACCACACCCTACGTGTCAAGGTAGTTGCAGTTCTCTGAACTGAAATGGTCTACTATCACATTTCTAATCGAGCAATACCTTACAATTATCTTGACAGGGCCTTTTTAGCCTATTTAATTGCATTTTCTATCCAAGCAACGCCGGGTACTTTTCCTAGTCTTTCAATATAATGGACAATAAAACACAATTAAAAGAATAAAATGCAACAATAAAATAGAGAAGGGTAATATTATATCAGGTAATTGGAGACTGGAAATGAGTGCCTCCTTGATGAAGATATGGCCTTACTTAATAGAGAAGGTAGGAATACGTAGAAATTTTTAGAGAGAAGTGCATGTGGCTGAAAATGGCAAAAAAGAGATTTGATTGTATAATTATTTGACAAGGACGGGGAAGCGGCACCACCAAGGCTGTCTCGACATTAACAGTATACTACCGAAAAATTGTACGGTCAAGGAGATTACTTATTAGTAGATAGACTTTCATAATTTCAAAAAAAAGTTTTGTTTTTGAATTTATTTATTAAAAATAATCTTGAAATTTTTATATTTTTAATTTTATTCGAATTTTGACTGGAGGCCTCCTTCACCTTGAAAATGAGATTGGTTGACCCAAACCCCCCAGAATAGGACCTCCAAAGTCAGCCTTTTATATCTCAGATCCTCCCCTGGATAAAGATAGACTCACACTCCAAAGAGCTTTCTAGGTTCAGTAGTTTTCTCATAAATTTACATCAAGCAAACAAACAGATACACTCACTTTTATATGTAGAGAGAAGAAGATAAAATAGATGATAAAGTTGGTTGAGAGAAATGAATATCAAGTAAAAGGGTTCAGCCATGTATATCCGAATGATAAAGTTGGTTGAGAGAAGAAAATACCAATAAATACTATATTTAATCTCGAGGTTCTTCTTTATACACAATGTTTTTAGTTTTTTCACCATTTGCATAACCAGAACGTTTTTCACCATCACTTACTCTTGAACATCCAACATATAACTGACCATGAGAAAAACATGGTTCATGTAGATCAAGACCAACACTTTNCATCAAGCAAACAAACAGATACACTCACTTTTATATGTAGAGAGAAGAAGATAAAATAGATGATCACTTTTATATGTAGAGAGAAGAAGATAAAATAGATGATAAAGTTGGTTGAGAGAAATGAATATCAAGTAAAAGGGTTCAGCCATGTATATCCGAATGATAAAGTTGGTTGAGAGAAGAAAATACCAATAAATACTATATTTAATCTCGAGGTTCTTCTTTATACACAATGTTTTTAGTTTTTTCACCATTTGCATAACCAGAACGTTTTTCACCATCACTTACTCTTGAACATCCAACATATAACTGACCATGAGAAAAACATGGTTCATGTAGATCAAGACCAACACTTTAGGTGACTGACCTTGAGATTTATTTATTGACATTGAGAAGCTTAATTTGACTGGAAGCTGGATTCGTTTAAATTCAAATGGAATATCTGATAGAATAATTGGAATTGTTGGAATTAAAACATTTTCTCCACAGAAAGCTCCAGTGAGACTAGTAGCTTAGTAACATGTGGGATCATTTTTTAACAACTAACCTTGTGCCATTACATTACTTTGGAGGATCCAAATTACGAAGGAGCATAATAGATGCCCCTTCTTTCATAACCAAATTATGGGGTGGAACCCCTGGTGATTTCAGTGAATTTAAAAATTCAACAGGATACCCCATAACATCATCATTATTATTAATAACTTTATCTATTGAAGAATATCTTTTTGTAGTTCCAGGAATTGTTTCAAGCAAATCATCATTTAATTTGTCAACCACTTTCTCTTAGCCATGAATGATCTTTGAAATTAACTTTAATCTTTGGAAGTACTTTCAGCACTAATTGTGGTATATCAACAACAATAATTCCACAGGGTAAAATATCTAAACCTGTAATCACATCTTTCTTAGTTAAACCATTTCCAATTGTTAAAAGCTTTTCAGCAAAAATTCCATGCAATGTAACATGCATATTTATATGTAGACTCAATTTCATTACTTTATTCCATAACAAAGAAGATTTTATACATGCATCAATTTCATCAGCTTTTGTACCACGAAGAATAACAGAAAAAAACTCCCTGCCATTAGAAGTGTAATTCCATCAAAGAGTTGTTCATTTTTAAAAATGTCCTGCAACATACGATTAACAGCTTCAATCCCTTATGTGACATTGTACATTCATCCCATATTGTAAGTTAACATTGCCTAAAAATTTCTGCAATAGCAGATGATCTAGATACATTACAGACAGGCTCATCTGACTTAGGGAAGGAAGTTTAAAAGTTGAATGGGCAGTACGTGCAATCTTTTTTGAACATCAAATCCTAGACAAAATAAAGTTTATTACGTAGTTTATTATGTAGAAATAAAATTCTACCTTCTCCATTTAAAATACTTTGTACTACTTGATTATAAGCAACTCTTTGATCATCAGTAAAGGATGGCTCATTTTTTTCAATCTGTTCTGACATAGCATGAATATCATATGATGTTTATCTAAGTACTTCCCTTGAAAGACGATTCCGATTTTCTCTCTGTGGAGAAGGCAAATTAAAAATTTCAAGATTATTTCCACCTAATTCTATAACTTTATCTTCAATTAGAATTAGTGTCTCATTATAAATATCATTAAAATCTTCTTCAGGGCTAATCAATTTAACTCTAAGAAGAATGTCTTCACTAAATTAATTTTTATGATCTAACCATAACTTATTAGGATCTGCAAGACCAAATGTTTGTAACATAATAGCAAATAAATTTCTCAGATGATATGGAGAACTGGAAACTGCTGCTACTGTCAATGTGTCATCCCAATGCTTATCATTTTGTAGCAGACCCAGAAGATTACAGACTTGTCTAAATGTACTAACAGTTTCACCATGGATTGTTTTCAAGTTATCAAAAGAAGTACGCCCTTTAACATTATGTAATAGTAATCTACGAAAATATAACTCTTGAGTATTTGGATGAACAATATAAACCCTACCCAATGCATCAGATTTTCTAATGCCTGGGAAGTTTGGTACTTGCATTCCGATTACTCATCTTTTCTATTTATTTGTACTTTTGTTCCATGTATAATACTGAGGAACTTCATGGTAAAATAATTGTTTTGCAAAATCATCTTCTTCACAAAGTTTAAAAAAACTTATTAACGTTGAATCCCTAGGTGGATCAGTTCCTCTTTGATGGACATTTTCATCAGTAAAGAAAACTAAGTGTCTATTTTCTAAATGTACAGGAAGTTTTTCAATTGCTGGATACCTTTCATGAATAGGAAATTCTAAAATTCTCAAAATTGCTTCATTTCTACTTATATATCGAGCTTTTTGATAACATAATATTTCATCAAGTTTATCTTTCTCTTGAATACCAATTATGGCAAAATCAGACCCTTTATTTGTATACTTACAATTATACTTAATTGATTGAACAGAACTGCAACACTCAACATTAATGTGACATTTAAAAATCTTTGACAAAAGTGAAAAATAAGGTACAACCCATTTATTATCATCATGACCTCCATCTTCCTTTTTTTCTTCTTCTACACAAAGGGTAACTATTGGTATCCGTTTGTGTTTATTTCAAATATGACCTAGGATAGTTTTTTGTTCATTTTTTATCTTTCATGCAAGATGCATTAGGGTTTTCTGTACCACATGGTCGATGTAGCATTGTACACTTAACTGTATCAAATGAGTCTTTATCAGTTGCTTCATTGGGCAGCTCTGCTGATATAAAACTATCTACTTGATTTGAGTGTATTTTATTTCCAAGCCATATTAACAAATGGCAATGGGGCAGGCCACGTTTTTGCCATTCAATAGTACACATAAAAGTTCTAACTCGGCCATAGATGTTTCTTTTTTAAATAAGGTGGATAAGACTAATAACCTCTTTGCCAAAAACTCTTGCAAAATATCATGACGATTATGAGGTTTTTGTTCAGGTAACAAATTTTCTTTAACCTCATCCCATTTAGGATTGCGAGTTACAGTAATAAATAGATCAGCACAACCATAATATCATACAAATGTCATTGCATCCTGAGCTCTTCAATGCATATATCTTGGCCCTCCAGTAAAAGTGGAAGAGAAAATGACTATCATTTCAATATTTTCATTCATGGCATCTCGTAAACTTGCATATTCTTCTGCACGTAACGTTTTCTGGTTGTGTCTTGAGTTGTTGTTGTCGTAAGAATATAAGAACTAAACTGAATAAAGTCAATAACAAGAATAAAAACCTGATTGAGGTTTTTATTACGATTCAAAACCACAACAGAAGTTAAAATATTAAAATAAATATGGCGTGAGCATTCTAACATAAACAATGTTACGTCAGCAAGGGAGAATCCTAATCTTAGAGCAGGAATCTAAAATAGGCCAACCACAACACAGGGTTCTAAGTATAGGCGAATTTTAGCATATTCATCTACAACAAACCGATGAAACAAATCTCTATATAATAACATGTGACTGAATTGGTTCTATCCTGTGCATAATGTTAAGGCAATTTCTATACTGCCGGTAACCGATAAAATGAAAATATTCTATTTTGCCTTAACGCTTTCGTGTTTTTTTTCACGGCTAAATACAGCAGCTTCTATTCTACCGGTAGCCGGTGACGTTTCCTGGTTTCTTTTCACGGCTAAATAAAGCAGGTTCTATTCTGCCGGTAGCCGATAACCGGTGAAATAAAAAATTAACTATTTTGCCCTGCCAGGTGTAACTAACATTTCATTGGCCGATCTGGTAAAGTCACGTGACGTGCAGGTGAGGTGCAGTCCAAATCAAAAGGTTCCAGTTCTGTAGACTGCATCAGCAAATTGCTGACCATCTTGGATCGTGTGTAAGTAAAGGAGATATATCACAGTGGTTGACTGAGGGTTGAACGGTTTTGGTTAAAAAAGATGTCAGGGAAGGGACTATAGCCAGCAACTATAGACCAATAACTTGTCTTCGTCTCATGTGGAAGTTGATGACGTCCGTTTTTGCTGCCAAGATATATCAATACCTTAAAAACCAAAGCCTCCTTCCAGATGAACAGAAAGGATGCAGGAAACAATCACGGGTAACGAAAGATCAACTGTTGGTAGATAAGATGATTTTAAAGTACTGCAGAAAGAAGCAAAGGAACCTAGCTATGGCATGGGTGGAGTACAAAAACGCCTATAATATGATCCCTTATTCTTGGCTTCTTGAGACTATGAAAATGACAGTGGTTGCTGAAAATATTTGGAAAATGCTCTGTAATACTATGAAACATTGGTCCTAACTATCTTCGAATGGACAGAAGCTGGGCAAGGTGACAATCAAGCGAGGAATTTTTCAGGGTGACTCGCTGTCAGCTCTCCTGTTTGTCATCATCCTGATCCCTTCGTCAAGCATACTGAGAAACAGTGAATACGGCTACCGCATTGGCAATGAGGAAGTAGAGAATGAGAGTGGCCGTTAACCACTTGTTCATGGATGACCTAAAGCTTTATGCAAGGTCTGAGTATGAACTGAACACTCTCGTCCACACAGTGCTAATTTTCTCTGATGACATTGGGATGACGTTTGCTCTGGACCAGTGTGATATTTTGGTTTTCGAAAGGGGCAATGTGAAGAAGGCTGATGGAATTGGACTTCCAAACGGGGAAACTATTAAGGTAGTGGATGAGGAAGGGAACAAGTACTAAGGAGTATAGCAGTTGGTGGGAACACTGCATGGGAAGATGAAGGACCTCATACGCACAGAATACTACAGGAGGGTGAAGTTACTGGCCAGATCCAAGCTGTATGAAGGTAACCTGATTTGTGGCATTAATGCATGGGCAGTCGGAGTCATTCGGTACAGTGGAGGTATTCTGAAATGGGGAAAGAAAGAACTGGAGAATATGGACACAAGGACCCGATAGATTCTTACGCTGAATGGGGCTTTGCTCCCCAGAAGCAGTGTCAAGAGGTTGTTTCTGAAGCGAGCTGAAGGTGGAAAAGGAATGTTGAGTGTGAAAGATGTAGTGACTTGTGAACGGATCAGTCTGGCTGAGTATCCTGAAGGAAGTGATGAGTGGTTGCTGAAGGAAGGGAAAAGGCAGGGTATTGTGAAAGGGGGAGCAGGGGCTGAGGAGTACAAACGAAGAGTAGAGCAGGAGAGACTCGAACAGTTCCATGATGCATCCATCCACGGAAACTTCCTTAGAGGAGTTGAGGGGATTGCCCATCCAAAGTCGAACGATTGGATAAAAAGCGCGTATCTATAGAAGGGAACAGAGGGCCTCATCTTTGCAGCACAGGAACAAGCTTTGCCAACACGATCGGCAAGAGCCAAAAGGCACCACGAACAAATGTGTCCTCTATGCCACTTATGTGGATTTAAAGCTGAAGATGCTATGCACATTGCAGCTGGGTGCAAAGTACTGGCCGAAGGCTAGTATATTGCCAGGCACGATCGAATTGCACACAGGGTGCACTGGGAGGTTTGCCGAAGGTTTGGATTGGTGGTAGGAGAGAACTGGTTGGAGCACACTCCAGAGAATTTGATACCAGTTGGCGATGGCAATGTTGTGCTGTACTGGAACACGGTTTTGTCAACATCTCCATACACGATAAGCGTGAGAGAACCTGGACGCTCATTGATGTTGGAGTGCCAATGGATGTTCGAACTTTTACCAAAGACGGGGAAGAAGCGAGAGGTATAAAACTCTGCAAGAGGAGCTTGAGCGCTGTAACCGAGCCAAAGTCATCATTGTGTCGGAGAAACATGGGAACATTACCACCTGGAATATTCGAGACACTTGAAACATTGCAGATCCATAATATTGCTGCAAGTGCTCAGAATTCATCACTTTTGGGTACCGCATCAATCTTGCGCCGTGTTCTGCGCCTCTGAGGTCCTGGTCCGGACTTGAGACGTAGACATACTTACCCTAGGTTAGCTAGTGACGCAGTGGCGTTAATATATATATATATATATATATATATACATCTTAATAAGAATCTAAAATAACTTTGACCCCCTCCCATGCTTCCTTTGGTGAATTTGTTGTCCAGGTAAATTAGAATCGCGATCTTATAATTTCACGACCTTCTGCAGTTGTGAAAATGTCTCAGACTGCGTTAAGGGATTGCAGATGCAATGACATTTGTGGTCCAAGTTAAAGGCACTTTGATGGTCGTAACATCGCGATTTGGATCTTCTTACAATTCCTGCTTGAAAATGCGTGCCATGAGATTGACTCTGGTTTACTTAAATTGCATATCCTGTTATTCTTTATTCTTATTGCTAGGTAATTTTATACGTTCCTTGCAGAACAATTTTTTAAACCGCGTTATATCGGTAAAGTTATTTGTCGTAAGCTGAGATTGAAGAATAATTTAAGACTCAACAAGAAATTGAATTGTTTTTCTCACAAGTTCGCCTAGGAATACTTTCCGGAGTTCGTCGAATTAGAACTAGAGAGTTTATAATCGCAACAACCAGCAATCATAAGAATAGTTTCCTTTTTAGTACTTCAATAAGTTTTATTGTACTTATGGAAGGCATTTATAAAACAGTTTTTATAATCTGCAATGTTTATTATTTACAACAAAAATAGCGATTTGAATTGTTCTATAAATAAAAACTACCGCACAAATTAAGACGAAAATTAAGCTGCTTCCTGCATCAAGCCGCTATTTATTTAGGCGCAACAGTTTCAGTGCGGCTTAATTAGTGAAGCTTCTTATTTCAGTGACAAGGTACTTGACTATCTCCCCCTTTCCAACCCCCCTTCCCCCCACACACAAACACCACCACCGACAAAAATTAAGTAGACTTTTGTCCTATTAAAACTTCGTTTTCCCGATGAATTATACATCAACCGAAAGAGCATTTATTACTCCACAGTCGGTGTAAGACTCTTGTTCAAAATTGGATATTAAGTTGCTCAACTAATCCAATCGAGTTTGAAAAATGCGCGCAAAAGAATGCATAATAAATGCGTGAACAAGCGCGCGCGAAATAAATTCAATGGAAATCTAAGAGAATGAATACATCAATTGGTGTAACACTTTTTCTGTTTATTGAAAAGATTACATCTAAATAAACTAATACGAATATTACGACTAACAAGAAAAACTACCATAACAACCTACCATAATTTGAAAAGGGTATCTCAGCAGGCCTGGAAATCCTGTCTGAATGGTTAAAAGATTACGGACTGATCTTTTATATGAAAAGAGTACGAACACAAGTGAAACTAACGAAAGAACAGGGGCCTACAGGAGTATAATGCCTTCGTAGTAACGTCAAAATAACAACCAGCTACAAGTACCGGGGGCACTAACGATTGATGATCTGTTAGCAAAAAGGTGTCAACAAGAATGTCATTACTGAAGCGAATGCGGGTGGAAATGGAAATGGGGGTGGAAAGGGTTTTGCAAGCGCTTATCGTCCTGTCACTGACTAATTTCAACTATGGGAGATATGGAAATGACACGACATCTGCCTTGGAATAACGTGCTCTTAAAATCATGGGTAGTAACGAATTTCAATCAGTTGAAGTCATGGCTAACAAAAAAACTGGCGAAACTGTAGCGAAGTGCTTCGATTGCAAGTTGCCAAAGTCGTTTTTCTTTATTGGTGCAAACGTTTAACTTTCTTCTAATATAAGATTGTAACAGCTCTTTTAATCTGTACATATGAATACATAATGGGTTGTTTTGTTTCTTCAGACACATTATTTCTTAATTTTTCACTCTTTCAACGGGTGTGGTAGGAAGGGAGAACAGCATTTAAAACGTACTCATTAAGATTTCCCTGTGTACAAATTTAATAATATAATATAATATAATGTAATGTAATATGACAAGTAAAAAATGACAGGAGACAGAGACATGATGGCCTTGGTGCAGGCGGCTTAGGCGTTGTTTGATACACTCGCCAGACTTACAGTAAAAAAATGGAAAATGTCTGTTTGCAAAAGTCATGTAATGTTGACAATAAGAAATTGGAGATTCACCTCAGTAGTTGTGCACTCCACAATGACTGCTTCCTGGCCGTTTTCCCACAAAGAGATTAATTTCTTCAGGAGCTCTGTGCGTTCGGTGAATTGTGCTGTCGACACTTCACTGACCAATGTCGCGAGCTTTTGTGCAAGTCCCATCGCACTTCTGAATTTCTGCAGTTCTGTCTTTGAAGTGGGCTGGGTAACCGACATCGACAAACCTCCACTTGAACGAGTGGGCTGTGAAACGCACTGTTTGTAGTACTCCATTTTGCGAATATAGAATAAAGAGGCGAAGGTGTGGCGACATGGAAGGCGATTCAGCTTCGTAAAGTTGCAGGTGCACCCCTCAGCACTAACGGTAACCAGACCGCAGGATGCTTCATGAGCAACAGTCTCATCAATGCAATGGAATGTGAACAAGTGACATGCAACAAATATCCAAACAGGGTTCTATTCGTACAAAGTAGCATTAGGAAATGCAAGGGAAGAAAACAATATAGGACTGTCTATATTTCCACTGGTCGTGGAAGCTATTCCTTACAGCTTCCACTGTTGACCCTCGCACACATGTGTGACAGCGTTCTCGCACTGACTGTATCTGAGGTAACATCGGGATGTTATTGCAAAGAAAAGAAAAGGCATAATCAGCTATCTCAACAGGACTGGATAAGGAAAGTTACCTCAACAACATCTGGAGGGTTAACTCCTTGCGAAGCCTTCAGCTGCTCCAAGACTGAGTTAAGTGCAAACGGCGTCAGCAGGCGTCTGTATTTTGCCTCAACAGAACCCTCGATGATCTCATGAGTAGGTCTCACCAATACAGTATCTGCAATGCGGCTGTCCCTCTCCAACCGCAAGCTGGCGAGGAAGCGCTGAAGATCGGCGAAGAATTGCGGTAGGTTAGAGAGCCTGCCAATGACCTGCAAAAGAAGACAGTACAGAAAAAATGACACATATGTACGTTACTCCACTTCATTTACCAGCCCTTCTCTTTATGCCTTCTTGACTCTATGCCATGGTAATGGTCACGACATGCTCAGTGGGTTTGGGGGATCCCTACTCCCCGTCATCGGAAAAGGTGCTGGTCGATGTGACAGTCATCACAATCACCAGTACTCAATCGCAGACAGAACACTTTGCAACACATTCTGCCGCAACGGGAATACAGAAGGAAGGAAATCAAAAGTGATTCACAACGGTATGGACGACCAGCCCCTGAATGAGGTCTGCCTCTGTAGAAAAAGAGGAAGAAAAATTACCTGCTTCATTTTCTGGTTGATCGACTCCAGCCGGTTGGTCGTGTGCTGGTTGAAGCACAGGCTTTCTTTAAGGGAAGCAACCCACTCCTGTCTGACAGGGTGCCAACACCGCTCCACATACTCAATGACGGGTTGAATAGAAGTCGCCCCCAGCGAGTGGAGATGGTTATTTTAGTCTTCTTCGGACGTTGAGTGGCACATTTTCTGGAAAATTTCTAAACACAGCAGCTTCTGGTCATATCTGAAATGAACAGCCAAATACTCTTTCAGTGACAATAGAAGTAAATGAAACAAGGCGTTATGCATTATGCATGTCATGTTGGACTCAAAAGTAAAAAGAAAACCTCTTTGCACAAAGAGATCTTCCCAATTGACGAAAAATTACCAGCAAACACACGAGCCGTTTTGTAGCCAAAATGAATAGGTTGCAGACCAAATTGTAAGGCATTACAGTGTGTCTGTATCAATTTTGGAAAAGCAGTACTACGAAATCTCAAAAGCTTTTTTGCACACTCAGAGAAAATACATTAGCTCACAAAGTACTGCTTAAGGAGAACGCTAGATTACGGCTACAATGAGGGACAGAACAATAATACTATAGTCCTATACGGACACACACGGTCACAAATGCACGTGTAACCAATGTGCCAAAACTTGCCCGATATACTCAGGAACGTGGCGGGATACAGGCAACCCCTTCCACTTTTTGCAAAGGTCAAAGTATCAAATGTACTGCCAAAATAGAAATATCATAGTCAGTGGAGTCTAAAATTAACAAATTTGTAAAGCTTTGTCACAATTATTATTTTGTACTACAATAAGTGAAGGCTGTTACCCGATTCCAAACTTCTCGCAGTTGATTTCACACTTTGCTGACCGCAAGACATGAAACCTGCAAATGTGCATAGTCACAGATGGGAAGGCTTCCTTGTATGCAGCACGTATGCAGAACGTCCTTGTCCGTTATAACAGTGATGGTTTTCTGGCAGCAAGGATTGTGCCGCTTGAAGAGCTGCAGACAGCGTGTAATGGTATTGGCATCTTCTGTCACAACAAGGAAGACAGACACGATCTCGCTTTCGCCATTACCATCAACTACCATCTGGAAAAACACCGCCATCCGCAAACTTGTCCTTCATCGATATATCTTGATAAAAGATTGTTTGCATTCTGTCCTCCATACCCAACACTTAAACAGTCTTTCCTGTATTTATCAAAACGTACTTATTGGAAAAACGAAGAATTGTTGTGCCTGTTGCAAAAAAAAAATATGAGAAACCCACAGATAATGGTACAGATGAATGTGACCTGGTAGTAGAAGAGAGAACGGGGGAAGCATCAACTCAAACAGCAGATGAAATCAATAATTTGAAACAGGAATTAAAGAAATTCCAGAATGAATTAATGGCACAGAATGAAGAACTGTATCGGTTAAGGATAAATAATGAATTCCTTGTGAAGAACAAAAACTTTTCATTTGAAAACATCAACAGTAGT
>RDPX01000110.1:1752378-1763896 GCA_003991215.1 Morbakka virulenta | reverse complement strand
ATGGTATTGGCATCTTCTGTCACAACAAGGAAGACAGACACGATCTCGCTTTCGCCATTACCATCAACTACCATCTGGAAAAACACCGCCATCCGCAAATCGTTCAGTTTATAGGTAGCGTCTACTAGGAGCACCTCAGGGAAATGCGCAAACTTGTCCTTCATCGATATATCTTGATAAAAGATTGTTTGCATTCTGTCCTCCATACCCAACACTTAAACAGTCTTTCCTGTATTTATCAAAACGTACTTATTGGAAAAACGAAGAATTGTTGTGCCTGTTGCAAAAAAAAATATGAGGAACCCACAGATAATGGTACAGATGAATGTGACCTGGTAGTAGAAGAGAGAACGGGGGAAGCATCAACTCAAACAGCAGATGAAATCAATAATTTGAAACAGGAATTAAAGAAATTCCAGAATGAATTAATGGCACAGAATGAAGAACTGTATCGGTTAAGGATAAATAATGAATTCCTTGTGAAGAACAAAAACTTTTCATTTGAAAACATCAACAGTAGTGGGGAAAAAATGAACTTTTATACAGGTGTAACAAGAGAAATTTTCTTGTAGATTTTCACTAGAATTAATGGTTCTTTTAAAAAGAGTCACTCGCACCTACCTATAGAAGACCATCTTTTAGTGGTTCTAGTAAAATTGAAACTGGGCTTAACAAATCAAGATCTTGCCTTCAGGTTTGGTGTCAATGCTTCAATCATTTCAAAGGTTTTTATAACTGTTGTGCCTATTTTATCAAAACGCCTAAAAAATCTGATTATTTGGGCAGACCGAGGTACTATAGCACATCACATGCCGGAATGTTTTTAAAAAAAGTACAAAGACTGTGCGTGTATAATTGACTGCACTGAAATATTGAGCGACCCAAAAATTTAACAGCTGGAGTAGAGACATGGTCCAATTATAAGCATAATAATACCATCAAGTATCTGATTGGTATTACACCATCTGGAGCAATCAGTTTTTTATCTGCAGGATGGGGTGGTAGAACCTCTGATAAACAAGTCACTCGTGAAAGTGGGTTCTATGAAAAGATAAGTCCAGGTAATTGTATTTTAGCAGACAGGGGGTTTAACATTAAGGAAGATTTGGCAGCAGTAGGTAGTATTTTGAAAATTCCGTACTTCACCAAAGGAAAATCACAGTTATCAGGTGCTGAAGTTGACACCTCAAGAGAGCTGTCTGATGTGAGAATACATGTTGAACGGGTTATTGGACGGTTGAAAAAATTCAGATATCTTCAGATAACTGTACCACTGAAGCAAGCAAACATGTTAGATGATATTATAATCATTATTTCTAGCTTAATAAATTTAATTAAAAGTGTTGTAAATAAATAGTATTTACAGATATACATACATACATATATATATATATATATATATATATATATATATATATATTAAACATATATTGAATGAGTAGAATATCATTAAAGCGAGACTGAATAATTTCGATATCCAACTAGGATTTAATGACTCTACACAAATTTTCATATTGTTTATTAGAAAATGATGTTGAATATATATTATATAATGACTCACAAAGAGCGGAAAGTTCCTTTTCTTGTAAATTAATGCTTGATGGCTCATATATGGAAGTTGAAGGTTCTGGTAATGTTGATTCCTCAGTTTCTGAACAGGTTTCAGTAGCACTTGTATCTATGTGTACATCCATAAAATCTGAAGGGTCAATTGAATGAAATATTGCTGCATTTGGACTAACTTGATACAAGTTTCTCATNCTAATGTGAGAATACATGTTGAACGGGTTATTGGACGGTTGAAAAAATTCAGATATCTTCAGATAACTGTACCACTGAAGCAAGCAAACATGTTAGATGATATTATGATCATTATTTCTAGCTTAATAAATTTAATTAAAAGTGTTGTAAATAAATAGTATTTACAGATATACATACATACATATATATATATATATATATATATATATATATATATTAAACATGTATTGAATGAGTAGAATATCATTAAAGCAAGACTGAATAATTTCGATATCCAACTTTACTGAATCCAATATATCCCTGCACAATGAATCATCCAAATAGGATTTAATGACTCTACACAAATTTTCATATTGTTTATTAGAAAATGATGTTGAATATATATTATATAATGACTCACAAAGAGCGGAAAGTTTCTTTTCTTGTAAATTAATGCTTGATGGCTCATATATGGAAGTTGAAGGTTCTGGTAATGTTGATTCCTCAGTTTCTGAACAGGTTTCAGTAGCACTTGTATCTATGTGTACATCCATAAAATCTGAAGGGTCAATTGAATGAAATATTGCTGCATTTGGACTAACTTGATACAAGTTTCTCATCTCTTCATTTTTTAATTGATGTTCCCCTAAAAATGGATTTTTTGTACAAAAATTTTCAAGTTTTAGTTTTTTATTCTGTTTTACTTTGGGTAATTGCCCACGTTTGGCTCTCTCAAAGTTAATGTTCTGTAATGCAGCTGGCTGGACAGATTCCTTAAAGCTTTTCCGTGCACACTGTAAACTTGTTAGGGACTCTTCTTCATTTTGCAAAAGATTAGAGGCTGCTTCTAATTTAAAGAGAACTGCTGCCACATGGCTACATGCAACCCTAACCTTACCATGCATGTACAGTTTGCTGTTAAAATCCAGCCCAACTTCTTCGAGGCAGATCCACACCTTGTGCATGGCAGTTTTTTCACTTTGTCTCTGGCTTGGCAGTACCTAAAGCAGAATAAATAATGGATCACTAATCCTGGTGTTATTATATTATTTCTATATAACACAATGGTGTTAAAAAGACTAATACCTACCTCAGATTTGACAAAGCAAAACTGATCATTCCCACTGTTTGCATATAAACATTCTTGAACATGGTCATTAACAAAGTAGTCATACGCCTCCAACGACTTATATGCCTTGATAGATTGTTTGGTAAAAACACTGGGGGTATCATGTAGATATTCAGTTACATCTCTAGTTGAAATATTGGAAATTCTTCTCCACGCATTTACCCACTCGTTCTTTGCAATGACACAGGGATCAGGAAGTTTTTCTCCTGACTGTAAAGTGAGTTTACACCTCTCTTGATCTTGACGTATTGACTCAGTTCATTATCCACACGTATACAAGCAGTTTGCTCCCAATAAAGGTTGCGGATGAAGCGAAGATCTTTGCCATCTAGATCTAATGCTATGAGGTCTTGAAACAGTTTCTCATGTTGGACTTTGTCGAACGCCTTCATGTAGTCTATGAAACACAGGTAAAGATCCTTCTGCATCTCTATTGCTCTTTCAGCCAACATTCGAATCATGAATATGGCGTTTCTGGTACCCGTATCTTCCATAAAACCACACTGTTCCTTCCCAATTTCCCTTCTGATCTTTCTTCGGGCTCTATTCATGATAATTTTCAGAATCAGTTTGATCACGTGGCTCATCAGACTTATTGTACGATGTAATTCACAAGCTGTTGCACCTGGCTTTTTAGGTAGTGCGATGAAGATGGATTTACTTAGATCTTCAGGGATATCTCCGCTGTCGTAGACTTTGTTTATCAGATCAGTCAGTTTTACTATGCCAAAGTCTTCAAGAGATGTCAGCATTTCCGTAACAATCTCGTCGGGTCCAGCAGCTTTATTCTTTTTCATTTTCTTTAGTGCTGACTTTACTTCAGATTTCAGAATTTTAGGGCCATCAATGTTCTTATTTATTGCTGGTTTGTCTCCCCTGTTGTCTTTGAACAGTTCATCGATGTACTCCGTCCACCTTTCCAACACCTTTTCTTTCTCCATGATGATCTTCCCATCTTTAGATTGTATACATCCAGAGGAAGCTGGAGATCTGCAGCCACTGATTTCTTTGATCTTTTGGTACATCTTTGCGGGATCTCTTTGTTTGTGTTGTTCTATCTTTTCACATTCTACATTGAGCCATTCCTCTTTCGCTTCTCTACATTTTATTCTGATTTGATGGTCGAGTGTTCTATATTCCGCACTTCTTCTGTCTGTTGTTTGTTGTCTTTCTTCCATTAGTTCCAAGATCTCTGACGTCATCCATTTCTTTTTAGTTTGTTTTTCTTTCTCCGGTAAGACCTTCTTTGCTGCTGAGACTACCGATTCTTTGAATTTTTTCCAGCAGGAATTAAGCTCACCTTCATCTTCAAGGTTTTCAAAACGATTCTTGACTTCTATGTTAAATTCTTTTCTTGTTTCTGGATCTTCTATCAATTTCTTATACTGCAGTTTTGGTTCTGTCTTCTTTTTCTTTAGTTGTTTTAGTTTCAATTTCAATTTGCAGACGACAGGTAGATGGTCACTTCCGCAGTCTGCACTAGGGTATGTCTTGCAATGTTGGACTGCATTTCTGAAACGTTTATTGATGGTTATGTAGTCTATTTGATTCTTCGTTTCCCCTCCTGGGCTTCTCCAAGTCCATAGTCTTCTTGGGTGCTCTTCGAACCATGTATTAGTGATAATTTGTTCGTTCGATGTGCACCATTGAACAAATCTCTCTCCTCTGTCGTTTTGTTCACCAAGACCATGTTTTCCTTTTATTTTTCCTTCTTCGTCTTGTCCTACTTTTGCATTTAGATCCCCCATTATCAGTATTACTTCTTGTGATTTGCACTGCGATCGAGCTTTGTCCAATTGCTCGTAAAATTCTTCAATTTCTGCTTCCTCACTGTCTGATGTTGGTGCATATACCACAATGATTGATATGTTGAACGGTTTTCCTTCCAGCTTTACTAACAAAACTCTCTCTGTGAGTTGCCAATACCCTTGGACACATTTCGCACTTTCTTTGTCTAATAATAGGCCCACTCCTCTCCTATGAGTATCTTCTCCTGAGTATATCAGTCTATGATCGTCACTTCTAAAATCTCCGCTATTCTTCCATCTGGTTTCGCATAACCCAAGGATGTTGATTCCAATCCGTGTCATTTCTTGCTTTACATTTTCAAGTTTTCCAATTTGATGCAGTGTTCTTACATTCCAAGTTCCAATTCTGAGACTTTTCTTAGTTGGGATTGCCTCAGTCGCTTGATGACGGTCTGGTCCCCCCTGCGGCTTCAAGGTAACCATACCGGGCGAGGGATTGCTCCTCGGGGATACAATCCCCTTGACGCCGTTATCTGCTTTTCTTGGTTTTCGGTTTGTCATCATAATGTTCTTGGCAAGATACGGCAGTGGTTTGCCATTGCCTTCTGTCGCGCAGTACCATGTTGTAATTGTATATGACACCTAGTCGTTGTCTGTGTCGTGACAGATCATCCGCCTAGCCACTGCGTTACTTCGAGCCGTTGACTCGGACTAGAGAGTTCTTCCGCCCTGAAGAAACATCCGACGCCCTGCTGCCGACGTCTTCATCGTATCCCTGATAGGGGAGGCTAAGGGGTTGCTGATACTTGCCCAAGGTATCACCCCAAGACTAAGCAAGTCGGGAGAGGACGCCTTATTCCCCTTAGTGGACTACGGTTACCCGGTTCCACCTGCTTTCCCCTAACTCCGGAGGCAAAGGTTGTCACCCCTTTCTATAGCAAGATGCTGCCATAGCCGCACCCTTCACACAGCTGTACTTAATCTCATAATAAAGTATTTCTCCATTGGGGTCGGCATCAGCCGGTATATTGAGCCCTCTTATTTGGCCGACTCCAATGTTCTGCTGTTACGTTTCCAATAGCATGACTTTTGCGGTTTTTTTAAAAGTTTGAAAATTTTGAAAAAACGCCACTCATGTCCATCCATGTTTCACCGTGAACTGGAATCAGAAAATGGCGCTTGTTTGACATTAAAATTAGCGGTTAGGCAGATCAACCAATGAAATGTAGTCACGTGACTTTAGCATTGACTAATGAAAATGTTCACCGGCAGAATAGGTTTTTTTTCATTTTACCGGTTTTACCGGCAAGATAGACAATTCGTTATGTTAAATGCATAATTATCCATGGCAGATCATTTTTTTTTGTGGTTCCGCATTGCTTGAAAGACCGATCGTTAAGCCTCGTTCAACTTATCAGCATGACGGAGAAGCCTCACTCTGATGACGTACTTTTTGTTAGAAAAACAAATATTACCCCTCCGTTTGTTTCCATGATCACCCAGTTAACTAAATATCATCAATAAACGTAGCTGTCATGGGCCCATGACAAAATTATGGACTTTAATTATTTTCTTGAGTAATTCTGTTAGATAACCATGTTATTTGTGACGCATTTCTCTCATCGAGGGTACTGATATCAGTATTTTATCACCTGATTTGTTTGTTGACAACATTTAGTTACTTTTGATTGACAATAATGGCGGAGGTTGCTGTGCGCCGGCACAGGAGACGCCAAAGGACAGATCGGGTTGGACCTGTAACAGACACGGAGTCAGACATAAGCAGTACAACACCACCTGAACCACCTATTTTAGAGAAAGTTGCAGGCGAGTAAAATTATTCATTATTTATCATGGGTTTTGTAGGTAGCGGCCAAGAGTACTTGTCTACGACCACGGCTGTGACTGATTTTGTCTATGATAAGAGGCCACTTATCATAAGGACTTGGATCAATTGGTCCAAAAGAAATTCCGTTATAACCAGTCAGAGTAGTGGCTTTAAATGATTATTTTCAGAAAAATTAGCTGTGCCACTGTTTGAGAATTTTATGATTTTATAACAACAAAAGCACGTCGACACAACTTTGTGTTGGAAGACTGCTTCAGTTTTAATTTAGTTTTAAACTACTGTATTATAGCACAGCACCCTTGTTCATATCCGGTTTTAAAGTTCAAATTAAAACTTTATGTTTACCCCGGCCAAACTGTTACAATAGTCGAATTGATTAAAGTCATGTAGTTTCGACCCATGTCAATTCTGGAATTTGATTTGATATGTTTCAATCCAAGATCAAGTTACATGTACAATAAAAATTTTACACGCAATGGTATATATGTCTATATTGTTCAGCATTAAGTTAGCGGGTAAGCTGGGAAATTTAGACACGTTTAGAACCAGCTTATAAATAAACCATGTTAATAGGATAAAATGAATTATGCTGCTCTTCAACTGCAGGCACACAGCTGAAGGCAGACAATGTATAACTATCAACAAGTGATAAGTTGGAGGAGGCCTCGGAAAAGCTCACAAATTGCTGGGATATCTACTGTGACCTTAGAACACAATAAGCACCTGTTGTAATGTCATTGAACTTTGATTGGTTGGTAGAAGTAAGTCTGTTGGTGATCTTAGTCTAATTCTGCAGCCTGCATTCTGCAAAGTCAGAAATTGGACAGGTTATATAGCAGACTTCGTCACCACCAGCCCGTCGATAGCTACATCAGGAACAACAACAAGTGTTTTATGGTGTCGAGGTGTAACACCGAACAAAAAAAGCACTCCTGCCCTCGTACCATAGTGGCCTGGAACAACCTGAACGACAACACTATCAATGCCGCTTCAGTTGATAGTTTCAAGTCGGCCTTGGCAAGAGCCAAGCGCCAATTGCTCAACAAGCTGCTCACCAAAACTCCGTTGTGTCGATGACAGATTCCTGGATGTAGCAACATGTACAACAGATACAGATACGTACACCATCCCCTCTGCCACCTTGTGAAGGAGGATAATTCAAAGTTATTCCTGCTTTTCTTGTAGGGATGGGAGCTCATACTATACCAGTGAGCATTTTACATCTCCAGGAATATTTTACCTAAAGTATTTAGCAATAAAGCACACTGTTTTCCCTTGAAACTTGCTCCATTTTGGCAACATCTTGTTTCAGGTGGGAGGAAGCTACCAGCTGGTGGCTTTGTATTGAAAAGAGGGGAGAGAAGGGTTTGAAGGGGGAATTCATTTGTTTGAGGAACTTGAGGTACAGCAGTGTAAGAGATTTCTGTAGAAGAAGCTGATGTTGGTAGACCACTTGTTGACTGAGGAAAAATAGGATACCAAGGTTTGAATGGTAAAGATGTTTTGCTATATTGTGTCACCTAGGAACTATATGAAATAGAAAGCATGATTGGGAGTGTAGCCTTGAACATGATGTAAGACTTGCTTGTGTTTAAGTTTATCTTAATCTCTCCTTCCAGGCCTTTAAGCTTCTCAGATGGGTCTATAGGTCATAGTGGCCATTGAAGCCCTCGATCTGCTTGTAGATAAGGCAGTCATATACAGAGAGTCTAGTCTGGGTTGTAACTGGATGNTAGATAAGGCAGTCATATACAGAGAGTCTAGTCTGGGATGTAACTGGATGTCATCAATATTGCAGAGAAATTGAAAGGGGCAAGTATTTTACCCTGTGGGACTCCAAAGTCAGCAGTTTTAGCTACCAATGTGATGCCTTCTATGACAACTTGTTTGTACCAAACAAGCAATGTTATAATCTTTTTTGCATTTGCTATGCTTTTTGCCTAGCTAGAAGGGTTTAAATAGAAATTACACCACACTTCTAAGTTTTTATTAACATGTCAGAAAGCAGCTGCAGTGGTTGTGGGTGAGGTGAATAGATATGTAGAGGGCAAAATACTTTTTTTTTATGGATTTCTTGTGAAGAATTTGATTTACTTTTTGAAATATATAACAAGACTATAAGGTACATCTTGGCACTGTGACAGCTCCATTTGCATTGCAGGCTTTGTCCATGCATAACTCCTCATCTTATAGAGATGGAAATATATGTCATTCTCAGAATTTTTAGTGGTTCTGGTGAAGTGCCTTTTTAAGCCATTGAAAGAGTCTTTTTTGCCTTGGGAGCATTAAACTGGATTTAAGGTCAAGTAACAAAACACCAATGTCAGACATAACTTGTACCTTGACCCCTTGTAGTATTTTGATTCTTGTTTCATAAAGCTATCTTGTAGTGGGGAACTATGTTTTATGCATAGAAAAATTAGAGACAGGTTCAAAGAGAGGAAGTTTTTGACCTGGTATTTTCAACAGGAAAAACAGAATTTTGATATAATAGTGGTTATTGTTGTACATTTTGTATTTAAAGACAATTTAATACAGATGAAATTAGTAGGAGGAGTCTGTATTTGATTTATAAAGCATTGCATTACAGTGATGGCATTTTAAGGCAGAGTTAATTGCTCTAACTTTTTGGCATTTTATTTCCAGCTTGGAGTGATACACAGGATGATGTACAAGAGCTGCCAGCAGAAGATTTTGACAGAACTGCAGTAGAAGAAAATGAGACAGTGCAACCAAGAAGTAAGACACCAAAGTCAGTTGATGGAACAAATTCAAGGAGTGGAACACCATCAGGTAACTTAAAATCTCTTTGGCTCAACTGTGATGCCAATTTTTTATTATTATGCTTTATGTGAACCTGTTGATGATGTCTAGGGAATTTTATCATCTGTAAAGTCACAAAGATGTATTTTGTAAAGAAACTCATGGTCCACCCATTTTCCTTTCTTTTTGAGTTTACCTTCTGGTTTCCATGTTTGCCACAAATTTACCAACTTTACATTAATCCTGGAAAGGTTTGGGATGGGAAGCAAAAACAATTGGGACTAGTATCCATTACATATTGATTATCATGCATTAATATTCATCTACAATTAAATGGAAGGCATGATGGGAACATATTGTTTAGTGTCTTGATCCTTGTTGAAAGAAGTATTACAACACTTCTTGACCACATTGCATTGTCTTGTGGATACCACAATAATAGACAATAATGTAAGTACTATATTAACAGAATCTAGACAAGACATCACAACACACATCAATCAGTAAACAAGAAGAGATAGAAGAACCCCCCAAAAATGCTAAATATTGAATTGAGCTACCAAAACAAAATGAAGTACGTATGAATAAGTGTGCATGAAAAGAGAGCTAATAAGTACAGTGGCATACATTCTGAGGGATAGCTCTCCTTTTATTTGCACTGAACTGATAAAAAGGTCTGCCTAAATAGAAAAGTTTTTGCTGTACTGTTAGTCAGGAAGCATTCTACAATCCATTGCTGAAATAATTTTGATCATAACTTTCTTTTATTTTTTAAAAGCCAGTACATTGATCATTTCACAATAGATGATATGACCTTAATCATTAATAAAGTGAATTCATTATTTTAAATGTTACTGTTGTTGTTGTGATTCCCCAGGGACTGTCATATCAGGAAGCCTGGACCATGCAAAAAAGGCACTACATTGACTGAATGTAACCATATATGTAGGAGGTTGTTTATTCAGAAATAAGGTTTAGCTTATAATCAATGGTCAGTTTGTTTACCCAGTAGTTTTTACTCATAACTTAGTATCAACCATCAGGTCCATGGCAATCTGAATCATTTACTATGATGATTTGTACTTGGCTGACATATTGAGTCATTTAGAAAAGTAATCCATTGTTTCATTTGGTCATATTTTCATACATCACTATGTACAAGTAAATTTTGAGCACAAATTTAAGATATTAGTCATGGTAACTTTCTACCTGTTATATAGTATTCCTTTGTGTTATTTTTTAGTTAAGGGAAATAATTTGTTTTATTTAACACCAGAAATTTGTTATTCCAGGTAGTTTAACAATGCTGCAAAAGATAAAAAGAAATGTTGTAACACCAAGTGACAATGTGCCTGAAACTGAAAGTTTAGGTGTTGTGAACCCAGTCTATGTGAAAGAAAAACCAGGTAAGTTACTTGTTTTATATGGGTAATGGTAAAATAAGTATAACAATTCTTGTCAAAGAACATTAGCTTGTTCACTTGATAGTTAATTCACCATGCTCTTAGTCCTAAGAATCCTGATTTGGAGGTATATAATTTATTGGTTTATATTTTGTTGTTCTTAACTGTGTTCTACTTTTCTGATCTTGTCTCCTATTTAGATTTAAGTTGATGGAAGTATATGATAACAGATCTGTTGTTCCTTAATATCATCCAATCGTTTGAAAGAACTCATTTCTTTATATGGTTTTGGCATCAATGTAAATAATAAGAGTATGACTCTTGACATGTGATTAGGGTTTTTGTATAGCATGAAAACATGGATGCTGAATAAGAAAATGGAAAGTAAGTTAGAAGTATATGAAATAGGTTGTTGCTCCAGGATGTTAAACATCAGACTGCCAAGCAAAGAAATGGTCTTGAAAATGCCAAATGAGAATTGAAGGTTACTGGTTAGTGTAAACAGAGAAAAAGCTAGTATTTTGGTCATTTGAGGAGCAAAAGGAATTGTGTTTTGTGATTATGAGAAAAGGTAATGAAAAGGAGTTAATAATGTTGACAAGTTGAAGAAGATAACTTGTATAACATAAGTTTTATTACTTAATTGGAAGCTGCTGCACACAATGAGCATACCAGTATCTGATTTATTTTTTTAGCTGAAGCATGGGATCTTAATTATTCTGATGACTTGGCAAGGCCTGGTTCGGCACCAATACCATTAAAGATTTTGACACCATCAGCCAGGTATAACACACAGACTTGTTTTAATATTCAACCTTTTTATTTACTTTTTAAACCACTATTAGCATGTGATTTTACAGTAGGCTATTGTTTTTGTGACTATTAC
>RDPX01000110.1:1703513-1752369 GCA_003991215.1 Morbakka virulenta | reverse complement strand
ATTTACTTTTTAAACCACTATTAGCAGGTGATTTTACAGTAGGTTATTGTTTTTGTGGACTATTACCAGAGAAAAAATCCTGCATTTGGCAGGTTATTCACCCATTCTTAATTGGTGCCCATACCCATTTTGTGTGTTACTATGAAGTTTTAAGGTGACTAACATTATGCCTGATCAAGTTAGCTAAAGTAAGTGTGAAACACTTGGAGCTTTACCCAGCCATGATAACTGTAACAGACCATTGTAATGACATGACTGAATAGTCAGTATCTACTAAATTAACCTCCAATATCTATCACAACCTTTTGTTTTTTGTTGATTTGAGTGTTTTCTCGTTTTTTCTCTTCTTTGGCCAGGTTTTAGCTCTCCACACCAATAACAATCTAATCATTGTTTTTTACATCTTCACTCAAAGTTCCCCAGGTATTTTCTGTTGCCCAGTAACCTACTATCTTAACCTACTGTTACCTACTGTATTCCAACTATCTTTTATTCTATCTTGCACTTCCTTTTTACGCCTGTCATCTTTATCAATTATTGAGCCCAAATACTGAAATATTTAAAAGTCTGTTTAAGGTTTTTTTATTTATATCTTAGACCTTAAGCATTTTTTTGCCCCCTCATTTACTCAACATTCCAGCCGTTGACTGTACACGTGGAGGGGGTTATCCAGTTATTCTGCTATTGTAACTGCCTTTCTTAGAACACAGTTTTGAATTCTACAATCACTAATAAATCCTCTGTGTATGACAAACCGCATGGCAAATCTTACATTGTATTTTTTTACTAAAGTTAGGGACAGTTATAGTAGTAATAGCCTTAGTGAAAAGACCCAATATAACCCCACTCTAACATCAAATTCTTCTGTATTTCCAGAAGCTGTTTTAACAGACGAGGTTGCATTTGCATACATAGCTTTGACAGCACCGAGAGATTTCAGTGACACCTTTGTTTCTGAGGCACCAATAAATCCTAGGTATAGGAGCTTTATCATGTCATGCGGCATAAGGTTTTTCTGAGCTACATGTCGAGAGATACTTTTCCCATCGTCAGGCTGACGGTGGGAGAAGTGTCTCTATCAGTCCAATAAAGCAACTATATCTATGGCTTCCGCATATTCCATAGAGCCAAGAATAATTAATACTAACAAACTATTTATCAGTTAATATATTTTCAATTTTCAGACCATCTTCAGCTCCGCAGAATAAAAGATTAAGAGACCAAGAATCACCACCAAAAGCGATAGGTGCTGCACAGCCCAATGATGGAGCTTCGATCAGAGGTTCACAAAGCAGTTTATATGCTTGGGGAACCAGAAAGGAAGGGGAAGCATATAAGAATATGAAAAATAGTCTCTCTGATGTAAGTTATTGATTAGTTTTTTATCACACGGAAAATATTGCTATTTAAAAAACTATTTAAATTTTTTCCACTAATAATATATAATAAATGTAATACTTGAGTTACTAACCTAACGGCTCAGGCATAATAAACGTCCCTTGCTCTCTCTCAATTTCTTGCACGTCTTTTACCAAAATTTATTGTTTGTCAATTTGCTGTCGCTTTTGGTGGACCAGTGTTGTTTTTGATTTGATCCATTCATCCCTCTTAAGGTTGCCCTCCCACTTGGTGGACCTCCATTGAAGTTTTCCGCTGCCCATAGATCGACAGTTGACATGTCCAAATTATCTGAAACGTCTTTCTTTTATTGTTTCCATAATTTTTTATCAGCATTCAGATCCTTTTACATTTGTTCATTTCTTTTTTTATGGTGTTGTAAAACAACCTTTATTGCTCTCAGCTATTTCATTTCGAATGAAACTAAATAAAAAGAAAGAAAGAAAGAAATGTAAAACGCAGCCCAAATAAATGTTACTTTATTTGTTTTTGGTGATGTACGAAAATCTAAACAATGCACCATATATTTTAACTAGGTAAGATTAAATGATGGCGATCAAAATGTCAGTGTATTAATAAAGAACAATTTTGGTGAGTAAAGTTCATGCAATATAGTAGGTGTGGCTTTCCTTACCATAGTAATGTATGAAAAGGCTTGCGATGTTTGTTCTGCCCCAGAGTGAAGGAAAAGTTAAGAGAGGAAGAACAAGGAGAAGATACAGAGAACTGAACAGTTTCTTGATTCAAGGTAGCATATAAGAACCTATTCCGAATTTGGTTAAGAACACTAGGAACACATGTACTAGGTTCGGCACCTCAAGCATGACAATACTCTATGTAATGTGTCCCTATAGAACTCAAAAAATGTATCACAGTTTTTGTAGACAAAGAATTTAAGCATCGTAATGATTTTAGACTTGGGCCTATAAGGAAACTATGTGGAGTTCACTGTTTTTTGATGTGGTCAGTCGCAGCTGGTGCTAATAGTACTTAGTCAGGCAAACAAAAGTTAGCCTGTCAAGCCCTATATAGTTTGATAATGCACATTTTTGTGGCAAGAAATATACACAGGGAAAGGCATAAACGTTTTGTTTAGCTCAATTTTTTTAGTACAATATGAAATAATACTCATTCTTTTCAAACAGATGTTGTGAAGAAATGCACTGGAAATAAAAAGTTTTGGTAATTTATTCTAAAATTACCTTCGCTGAATAATAAAAAGAGTAATTGTATACAACAAGGGGTAAACCCTCGAAAGAGTTTGTGCACTTAATCTTTAAAAGATGTTTTGCAATAGTTACAAAAGATTTTAAATTTACATGTTTTTATAAAGTTTCTTTGTTGAAAACCTAATTCTGTCAGAACAAGTAAAAACATGTTTTTAAATGGTGCTTTTAAAGATAACTTGGAGTAAAATTACATTAAGTGAATTTGAAAAAAACATTATTGATTGTCACACTTTTCAAAACTTTTCCCCTATGCACAGAAATTTACAATAATCTTTCTTGCAATTATATTTTGTTTCAGTAGATTTAAGTTTTAAAGATTATATTATTTATCAGTATTAGTTACGTTACACAGCTATCGATTTCATTGATTGGTGAATTGCCTGAAAGAACTAATTGCCATCGCCAAATTAACCCTAAATAACTATAAGGTCAAGCTGTTTAACAGCTTAACCTACATTATAGTGACCTATACGTGATCCACAAATTTTGAAACAGAAATTAAATACTTATATATCAAGTACTTATAAAAACTAAAAGAAAAATTCATGAAAATAATAGGAAACGAAATTACTACGACCCTGACCGTGCCCCAAACATGGAAGTTTCTGATCTTAAGTCAAACAAGTGAAGTCGGTGTCACTTATTTTTCTCTTTATGGGGGCATGTTTTAGGTTCTTCTTTTAAAAATAATGGTAGAAACTAAATCCAACAAGTCGAAAGCTGGTGTAGAGTTTATGAGGCCAAGGAATACTGCTGGGTTATTAGAATTTTTACTTTCATCGTGGTGTCTGAATGCCACAATAGAAGTAGTAATTCTGATAACCCCATTCTTCTGGTGTCTGAATGCTACGATAGAAGTAGTAATGCTGATAACCCCATTCTTCTGGTGTCTGAATGCTACGATAGAAGTAGTAATGCTGATAACCCCATTCTTATCAACTGCACCCACTGTACGATCAGTTATTCAGGATAAGTTGCACTTTTCCACTTCTTCATTGCATTTTATAAGTGATGCGTGGTATGCTTCCCTGAAGTGTCGTTTTGCGATTGTTCCACCAAACAAAGCAAGTTGCAAACAGTCTTTCATGCCAACAACCCATTTTTGTACTTTTTCACAATTTCTCACAGATATTTTCAATTGGTTATGCGCATTGTTGTCCATGGTTTTGTCTTTTTACCTCCACCCCCTTTCCTCACCTCAAAGAAAAGACTTGAAAAGCAGTACACTTCGTACTTTATGTTGTAACGTGATTCAGTCGTGCTTTGAATGTTAGTTGGACATTAATTCCCCACTCGAATCTGGTGTAATTTCTGATCTTTTAAGGCCGAGTCGTTTTAACTAAAGCCCATTTTCATAATATTACTTGTTTGAATTGTAACCTCCTAAGGTGTTGTAACTTTTCATTTTGATTTTGAGCATGCTACTGAACCTTTAGAAGTCGTGGAGCATTGCATTGGGTCTCTGTGTGTGTTTAGGGTGAGGTGGGTCACGTATGCAGTTTTGTGGACTAGACAAGCGTCAAATTAAACCTTTCATGTGCAAATCTCTACAATTCTTCAGCCAACTCATTAATATTAGGTAGCTCTAAAGCACTGTTAGTTCATATCATTTAACATTTTTATGTTAGTTTTCATAAGTTTTGTGGGACTTTTTTGTTACGTGGACTACAAAAACCTGACAGGATATTTGGTAATAAAGCATATGGTATGGTGAAAAAAACTGAAGGTGAAATTTTCACACAAACAGTATCGGTTTTTAACTTTGCAATAGTTGGGCTCCAGTCGGTCATTACGAGAAATAAAGGAGAAGTCTGGAGAGGATAATATGTTTGGAGAATCCTCAAAGGAACATGATGGAGGTATGTAAAAATGAAGTGCTGTTATTTACATTTTACTTTTAACTACGTTTACTACCTTTAAACAGGTTTTTGTCTTTATTTGCTTAACCTTGCGAGATGCTCTCTATCTACCTTAATTCTGTTGATTGGGAAAGTAACTCACGGAAGGTTTTAAAAATCTTTGTTTAAAAAAATAATGTGATATTTAATTTATTGAAATGTGTATTTTTATCTGAAAAATTGCTTCTTTAAAATATTTTAGCCAGATAAAAACCTCAGAGTAAACTTTTAGTTTAGAATATAGGGAGTTTTTGAACTGAGGACCAAGCGAAAAAAGCTCGTACTTAGTTGGTAAAGAGGGAGATGATTATTTTTGTTATTATTATCATGATTATTGTTATATCATATTGCAACTTCCATACCTTACAAACAATAAAGATGTTATCTGTACTTTTTCAAAATTCATCGGGGAAACATCTGCAAAGATCAAAGAACCCTGTTCGAGTCAAAGATACATGGGAAAACAAAAAGAATGTCATCGACAGACATTGTTGCAGAGTAGACAGGTCTCGTCTACTCATAGATGCTCAGAGTTGCTCATAATAGGGGTGGAAGTCTATTGATTCCTCCTATCCTCAACAAAACGGAACGGGATGTTGTTGTTATTGATGATGATGATGATGATGATGATGATGATGACGAATGATGATGATGAGATACATGTTGAACGAATGCACTAAATACCCAGATTTTTACGCTTCTCTCTTTATTCACATAGTCTAGTCCATAGAAATGGTTTGCTGATGGTTTTTCAGTCTGGTAGAGCACATTTTGATGAAATGGGATGCATTTTAATTGAACAGAGCGCAGTTTGTTAAATTAGGTTGGAATTCAAATAAATAGAGTGCATTTTACTGAAACAGAGCACATTCAGTTAAGGGTTGATTTCAATTCATCAGACTAAACAGCTAAAGACTCAAAGCCACACAATAAAGCCCTGATTCTAAGCAGGGCCATTTGTTTTCAATTACAGTCAGAGTTCTAAAGGACCAGATGCCTATTACCTTTGATGCCATTTAAGAATAGAAGTCAATATTGCATAAATGTAAATGTAGACATACACTTGTCTATGCATGAATATTTCCCCCGTTTTATGCCGAAATTTATTTTTGTTTTAGATCACAACCAGTCAACATCAGAAACGTCAGCAATACTTGCCCCTCCTGAGGCGATGGGTGAACAGAATCCATTTATTCCGTTGGAATATGCCAGAGATTGCATATCGAAGGTACCACTTCCTTACTTTTGAAGACTTATAGTCTCTTTAAGCTTTATAGTTGTGTTATTAATTACAATAGACATAGACAGACTTTTTGTGTGCTTTTACTGTTACAACTGGATCCTTTATAGGCAAGCATACTCTGTAATCTAGCAACAGCACAATTCTGTATCTGTAATTTTATCCTAGATATGTTTATATAAATTTAAGAAATAGTTATGGTTATCAATATTGCTATTATTTGTTTTAATCAAAGGACCAACTATTGATTGACAAAACAGTTTTGAAAGGAGAAAGACTAACCCAGCTATGGCGTAGATTGGTTACAAAAAGGCATACGACGTGGTGCCCCATAGCGGAATTATTTAGTACCTGGAACTTTTGGGGATAGCAGAGAACGTTAGAAAATTCATGAGTGATAGTTTTCCAATCATAGAAGCTAGGATTGACATTCGCCGGTGAATGCTTGGGTACAAATATTGAGAGTTGGTGTTGACATGGAAATGTGCGAGAAAAGCTGACCTAAAGATACAGGGAGAGTCAATTTTGTGTGCAGCAGAAGAACAGGCTCTCCGAACAGACTATGCTAAAAACCATATTGACAATTTAGCAGAGTCACCACTTTGTAGGATGTGTGAAGAGAAGGGCGAAACTGTACTTTACATTGCCATTGAGTGCAAGATGGCACAGAAAGAGTGCAAACGAAGAGACGTCAACGGTGCGAGGATTGTGCATTGGCATTTATGCAAGAAATGCCTTTGTTGTGAATAGTTGTTGTGACTGAACTGCCAGGTGATAGTATGACTAGATACATGAAAAAAGAAAAGTTTGAGAAATATTTAGATTTAATATGAAAAATCAAGGGGATTTTGAACATAAAAAGTGTGATAGTTGTACCTGTAACGGTTGGTGAAATCGGGAGTATAACGAAATAACTGTACGAATGGTTAGAAAAACTGAGTATCACAGTAAATATAAGACTCTTACAGAAGTCGACATTATTAGGAACAGCCAGGATATTGACAAAAATACTTAAGTACTAAAAGACAATGACCACAAGAGCCCCTTGGTCAAGGGTTTTGACCCGCTCCCTGGTGCCTAAAGCAGAAGTATGAAATAATAGAAATTATAATAATACATGCACGAAAGGCTTGGTACCCTAGGTTATAGGTAATAACCCTGTGCTATGAAGTTTTCAAACAAAAGTACTTATTTAAGAAAAATAGCTAAAACAATAATAATAATAATAATATTGATAATCATAATGATATTGATAATAATAACATTATGATATAATATAATAATGCTAATTGTAGCAATGATAGCACAGAAAAATTGACATTGCCGTCCCAGGACTATAAAGAGTCGGAGTAAAAGAAAATGAAAGGGTAGAGAAATATGCAGGTGTTAGTTAATGTAGGTAGGGGGTGTCATGAAATTGTGGTCAAAGAAAAAAGTAATTGGACATTTTTGAGTTGTTAATAAGAATTTCAGACAGGCGGTAGAAAGGGTAGGTATAGAAATAGAGACAGCGTCTACAGAAGAGCGCTTTGGTGGGAGCAGCAAGTATATTGAGGGGATTAAAAAACTGGGTATAAAAGAGAAAGGCTTTGATAGAATTCAACGAAGCAGAGCTACTAAGAACAGAGGGAACTGAAAGGTAAAAAGGTGATGATGAAAGTAATGATAATAAGAAGAATAAGAATAACAGCAACAGGATGGTTGTAGTTATGATTGTGATGATAAAATAATGGCAGTGGAACCCAAGTCTTTATTGTGAAGTTTAGAGACTTTAAACTTCGTACATTTCATTTATGAATCTTGCTGACACAACCAGATACTCTCGAAAACCGACAAATTTTAACAGTCAATGATACAAACCATCGTTTTTAATATCCTGCAGTACGTGAATGATAATAAATAGATTATTTACAAAAGGAAAAATTTTGCATTTTATTTGTCTTTTATCTGGTGTAGAGAAAATTGAATATGCTATGTTGCACTCTAGATTGCCTTTTTTATTTTAAGAGACGTTTTTTAAGAGACGACTGGCCGAAGTTTCCTCTGCATGACAACTCTGTCATTCGAGAATCTATGACTCCAGAGTTATGCTACTGCGGTCTATTGTATATCCCCAAATTATGTCTGTTTGTCCTGTCCCATCTTCACAGTGCACAAGCTATGCTAGACTTCGTAGCCAAACCAGATAGAAAAATAATCATCCTTCCATTTTAATAAGTCACAGTTACTCCCCCCCTTTTATTTTTTCATTTTGAACAGGTGGTTGATGATATGAAAAAAATGAAAGCAAATCACGTTGGTGTGGTTGAGAAAATTCAGCATCATTACAAGGCAATAGAGGAGGATACCCAAGTAAGCTAAACTTTAATTTTTCTTATTCTTCAATCAACCATCACGAGTAATGATATATATGCTAGACCTTTGATAATAATGTGTAAAGTCTGATCTTTTGATAAACGTAGTTTTTACTGTATCCTTCGTTTGAGTATCACCTTGGCGAATTTCAGTGGGTTTTTTCTTCAGATTTCTTTTTTCGGGGGAAAAACGCGAGAATTTTTGCCCTGATGAAAACTGGCAGCAGATATACTGCTGAAGTAATACTTACGCAATATGCAAAAAATGTTTACATAACTTTTTATTGGTGTGGTAAAAAATGCGAGCACAACATTTAAAGGCTGTACCACCAATTCTTATAAGTTTTGAAAATGTCCAAAGCATGCATGAACATTACTTATATGATGCACGAAAATTACTGACACGTCAAGAAGTTATAGCAACTATATCAATGATACGAAAAAATGCGAACAAAATATTAAAAGATGTGCAGATAATGTTGATAATACCTAACTACCTCAAGGATGTAAATTTATTATCATTATACTTAAATTATCTGCAAAATGTGCTGAGATGGTATCGAAATCCGATAGCATGTCGACGGCAAAAGAATAGTTACAGACTGTTTTTCGGTCTATACCTGTTAGAGGGTCATGACACTTTTAAAAAGGATATTTGTAAATTTGCACACTTGTTTACTTTGTCGAAATTGTTTGTAGAGAGCAGTACGTACACGACAACAAATTTTTTCCCCTAGCAAATACTGTGGCGGAAGGAAACACGTCAGCAGAGCAGCTAAATACTATTGACAAATATTGAGAGATTAATTTATTTGATTTTTCTACTGTCTTAATGACCCCTCTTGCTGTGCGTTGGTTTTTTTTGTCCCTTATCATCTGCCATCTTATCCCCTTAGTGTACACTAGTGATCCCTATCGATACCCTTTTAAATGTTGGTAATTGAAAAAAGGGAAGTTAGTTTGTTGATGAATAGTCAATTACAAATGATGAGGCACTCGATACTGAATGAGAGCCTTAATTGCGTTCATGAAAATCATTGTTTAAAGTGTTGGACGTTTATGGTTACATATATGCCATATATGTATATATATATTTGTGTTTGTCTGTGTGTGTTTTTCTTTGAGAACACTTTGAACTTTTAAAACATTATTCATGCTATCTATTTAGACCAGACGATTGAAGTAACACTTCTAAAATACATTGTTAGATTAGTATAAAAATTGCTAGCCTTGAATTGTTTCAATATTTTTCCTGCCGCGATGACATATCACTTGTTGACACCCGAACTTCAACTGAGTAGTTGTTTTAAACGCTTTCTACGACACCAATATGTTCCTGGAAAACAGTTTGAAAGTTCCTGAAAAACTTTTTGAATGCAGATATGTTTCCAAGATTTAAGATTTTTTCCCCCCAAACAATGGATGTTTTGATAATCACTCGGTACATAGTTTTAAGAACCATTAATTACGTGGAGAAATTGAATGAAAAATGCTTTTTGTTAACGAATATAGATATATATATATATATATATATATATAAAAGATATAATAAGTTGGAAAGAATAAAAAAACTACACTATCCATTTCGACAAGCCTGTTTCGTGATTTTACTCACTCGTCAGGAAACATTTCCTGACGAGTGAGTAAAATCACGAAACAGGCTTGTCGAAATGGATAGTGTAGTTTTTTTATTCTTTCCANTTATTTTGTTCTATTATATTTTTATTTATTTTTATATTGTGTTAATGTTATTTATGTAGAATTAGAGTAGTATAAAAAAAAAATAAGATAGAGAAAAAAAAAAAAAAAAAAAAAAAAAAAAAAAGAGAGAAAGAGAGAGAGAGAGAGAGAGAGGGAGAGAGAGAGAGAGAGAGAGAGAGAGAGAGAAGGAGGTGAAGGGGGGCGGGAGAAGGGGAGAGAGAGGGACAGAAGAAAGAAAACTGCTTGAAATATATTGTTGGAACTATGTTTTTAAATAGTATCTAATATCTGCCCTTTTCTAGACCTTGTAATGGAAGTAGTACTTCCAACAGATATTCCCGAATTAATTTGAAAATTGCTGGGATTGAATCGCTTCAATAAATTCAGTTTGATTTCTTATTCTTGTGACCCCAACTCCTGTTTGACAGTCCTGAATATTTTGCTGCAAAAATATACAGTTCGAATTTATTTCGTAGCATGTTAAGAGTAAATACATAACTCTTTCTCTGTGTTTTGAAACTTTAACGGGATTTCTTTTCAAGGGCCAATTCAATGCCTATGTTCTACAACTTCGGACCGAATATACAAATAAGATTACAACTTTTAGAAAAATGATTGAAATGTATCAAGGAGAAATGCAGAAAAAGCAGGCATATTGGGAAGATGTCGTAAATGTACGTATTTTATTTATATCATAAATTACACATTATTCATTATTTTGCTATTACTTATTGCTATGAGTTTGTATGAGTTCATAATTAGTTCATTATTGCATTTAAAACCCCACAATTTGTTTTAGTAATTCCGAGCTCTATTTATTTGTTTGTGTTTACACAGTTGAAATTTTTTTTGTAATTGGGTATTTTTGTGTTAAACTTAATTTTTAAAATTTGAGTTTTCATTTCTTCATTAGTTATTTAACAAATGTGTTAAACTTTTGCTTCATCATGTTTTTTTAAACATGATTTATGTTGTAGAAATTGATTTTGGCTGTTAGGGTATTTCCTATCTTGTTGAATCTCTAATACTTCAGGTATACCTATGTTAATGCTACTGAACCGTACATAAATAAACAATAACCAAACATTTGCAAAAAGTTGAATTAATTTGAAATTTCTGATTTTTGTTTTTAATAGACGAATGTGATTCTTTTTAACTTATAGAATTTGCTTCTTTTACTTTTGTTTTTAGAGCCTGAGGCAAAGTAACAAGAAACTGCTGCAAGAAAAGAGAGATATGTTAATAAAAAACAAATCAGAATTTAGTGAAATAGAGGAAGAAAAGGTTAGTCCTTGTTTTGCTTCCACCGTTTTTTTATGTAAGTCATATCAAACATTCCGTGCAATAGCTTTTGTTACTTCATTTGTTATCATACTGCTTAATGTTGCATCTTGTGCAGAATGTTATTTCATAGAATACGCGAGCTACTTACCCCCCCCCCCCCCCCTCAAATTGAGTCAGTTTATCTGATTAACTACATGCAGACTTATTCCACATAATGGATATATCTCGTGGTTATAACTGGATCTGGGGTAAATCTCATCTTATCAAAAATTAACGGTAGAGGATATTAATACGGCAAATTTTATTGAAAGAGTAAATTAACGCGGTCTGAAAATCAGTTTCAAAAATTTAATGGTTAAGCTTGATTTTCCCCTGAAATTAAGCATTTTTGACAAAGTTAATGCGTGCTGAAATTAATGCCGTTGAAATTAACCAATGTATGAAATTAACGATGTATGAAATTATCGTAAGAGTAAAGATCCCTATTAATTTCCTCCGTTAATTTTTGATAATTAAGTAGTTCAAAAAGTTTTGTTACTGTATATCGTTCTTTTTTACGAGAAGGCTTTCCTACTAGCGTGTGTGGTCTTAATATGTATGTTTATTCTAATTTACCTCCATCTAGAGCTCCCGACCGTAAAGTTATGATGTCGTAAAGTATGCTCAAAGTTGGCTTTTATTCTTTTATTCTGCTTCTTATCGTGTTTTTTCTCCCCCACCCCCCACCTCCGTCTTTCTCTTCATTTTTGAATGACCATGAGGTGTTTGACAATATTGTTTCATACATCCGTCAATGGATATATTTTTTTCGTTGATATTATTGTTTGTTTTTCAGGCTTCCTTTTGAAGAACAGAATTTTTTTGTGAAGGTTAATATATTTTTCTTTGGAAAAGAGAGAGTAAGAGCATGGAAACATGACGTTCATCATTTTTGGAAAATCTTCTATAGTGTTTTGGGTGAAGGAAAACCTGTCATTCTTCTTTAGGAAAATGGACCGTCGATCTATTATTGACTTCAGGGAAGTCCTAGATGTTTGTCAGAGGATATTGACAAACTGACAATTCTAGCTCATCATTGATTACAGAGCCTGACTTTTTGTAAATCATTTGGCAGGCTTTGACGCACTGTTTCATTTGTATTACTTCGTTTGCTCTGATAACTATAAGAACCTCTTTGCGTAACAGTTGCCGCTTTGCCTTTTCATGCTGGAGAAGCAGAAGATATTGTTGCTCCAACCTTTGCTTTTTGAAATAAACTTTTCTTCTGATTCTCCATGAAAAGTTGATTAAAAGGTGACCGGAGCAAAATTAGAGAGCGGAATGAGAAATAGCGTTTAATTTTAAATGCTTCGGAGGAAGAATGGGTGTCTTTGAACAGATCTCGTATTTCTTTGAATATGATTGCAAAGTTATCAGAGAAGCAGATATCAACCAGGCATTTATGTGCTTATCAGAGCATTGAAAGGGCTTAAGCTTAACTTGTAATTCGTTACTATGCCTGATGCCTTTATGTACAGGAGTTCTATTGTATCTTTATAAGGCTACGATTTGACTGTGTTGACACTTACGTTTTTTAAAGTTAAGAGAATTGTTTAAGTGGGTACTGCATAATGTGCGCCTGATTTGCTGGTCGTTAACATCATTTTGAACAAATTATATGCGTTTGTAGTTTGTCATCTGTAAATTAGTAATTTGGTGCCAATCAAGTTGAAACAATTTTAGTACTTCTTGCCTTGAACTCCAATTGGTAATAAAACCTTTAAGCATAGAGTTAGGGGACATGGTAAGTATTGGCGACGGATGATGGTTTTTTCACAAGTTTGATTGTTTTTACCAGTTGTTACGTGAAATTATGAGTTTGAATGCGACAGTAAACACTGAAATAGAAACTACCATAGGTTTCAAAGTGTGACTGGTGTAGTATAGCAAAGTTGAGGTAAAATTTAATTCTAAAATAATATTGTCTAATTTGTAGGTGCAGGCCGTAAACAATCTCACATCAATATTGGATAAAAAGCATACAGATTTTGTGATATGTAAGGAAAATTTTGACTTTTTTTCTTTTTGTTACTTGCTCTTGTGGTTGTTCACTTTCATTTAAATCTCTGGGTAATAGATTATGTCAAGTTGCTATATCTTTCGAATCAGCTTTAATACTGGTGCCCTTTTAAAATCATTTTTACGTTGAAACATTTTAAGCTTACTTCCTTATTCCTACATTTTTTTTTATTATACCCAAAATTGTGGTTTTCATTTTTCATTTTTTTCGCACACCAGTGTCTATCTTTTTAGTGCTCTCTTCTCTCTCTTCTTTTTCTTTTTGTTTCTTTTGGGTCTTGTTTTCTTCACAAGAGAACATTATATTCTGAAAATACAATATACACAATACAATATAGTTCCAAGTACCACTTAAAGTACCAATTAAATTTGCGATAAAAATTTATCAAATGAAATAAAGGAAGTAATAGCTCTATTTAAATTATAAACAATCAGAAACAGTTTTGATAAAAAGCACTAGAATTTAAGCAAAATAAAAGAAATTCTATTTTTTCTCCTCTCTCGTTTGAGGAGGAAATAAGGAATTTTTTGTGCATTTAACTGAATGAGAGGGTTTTGGAAATATACACAGTATTAATGGAAGTCATAAGTGGTCTCGAAGAACCCTTTCATAGTCGCGTGGGAAACAGAGACTGTATTAAGGAACCAGGTCATTATATTACTAAAGCTTTACCATAAGTATTACCTTATTATCGTACGACTAGAATGTACCAGAAGAGATACGTCATTATAATTACTACGCCTGCAGCAGATGAAAAATGACGTCAGAGCGACTGAGGAGACCATAGATAGATAGCTATAGAAAAATTCTAAGCTCTCTCTCTCACACACACACACCCTTTCGTCTTATTTTTTGACACTTTGTAACAACAGTATAAGTTTTCTAATGTAAAAGAAGAATTTTTTTTATCTTAACGCTATTTTCCCCAGCAACTGGGCTCAGACGATGCTCTACAGAGGGACTTTGTTGTGGTAGTGGGGAATTTCTTGACCGATTGCCCTTGCTGACGCTAACCAATGGCTTTTTCTGTGTAAGATTTCTCAGTCTTTTGCCCGCTTGGGGAATGGACCCTGTAATTTCTTGGTTACATTGTAACTCCACAAACCATTAAACCACGGCTTCTCTCCAATTTAAGAGAAAAACAATTTCTAATGTTAATTTCTTGGTACTTTTTTATGTTTAATGTCTCAGTTAAATTTGTACATCTGTGTTTGGCATTGTTTTCAGTAACCAAAAGGCTGAAGGAAGAGGAAGAAAATCGTAATATTGCAACAAAATCCCTACAAGAAAAAGAATATGATTACCATTCCAACATATTACATTTAAAAGAGGAAACCGAGAAGAAGGATAAAGAGATTGAGCATTTGAAAAAAGAACAAGACAGTCTGAAGGAAAAACTAAATACATTGGCTTCTGAAAAAGAACAACTAAATTTATCAGTTCAAGAAATCGATTCCAGTAAGAATGAACTCATCAAAGAACAAGATACCTTAAATTCTTCATTATCAAGTGCCAAAGAAGAATCAGATGGTACAAGACAAGAAAATGAAAGATTGAAAGCAGAAATATCAGAGTTGTAAGTATTTAAATGAGAGTAACTGAAAATTTTTAAAAATTTGTACACACTTAATCTCATTTTTGGAAGAACATGATATAGCATCAGACTTGCTTTAATTTTGCCCACCTTTCAAGCAAGCTATTTTCCTTGGAAGAAAAATGATAGCTTTGCTTATGGGATCCTTAAACCGTGGAGGAAAAGGTACACTTCTTTCCATCGCATTTTTGTTTCATTGGACACTGTACATCATCAAGAATTAGTTTTAGCTATCCAGTGTTGAAATCAAGTAATGACGGTAAAAACTGGAAGTACAGTTACATATATTAAGGCGAACGTTGAAGGAGATGAGGTACATTTTTTCTCAACACATAGACTATAAGAGATAGAAATCCAATCATTTAAATTCGCTTCATCCTTTGTGAAACGAAATACATATACATTTGTGACAAATGCGTGTAGGACGTCATATTGCAGACGTATATTTATGGCATATAGATTCTTTTTAAGTTGCTTTTTTGACGTATAATATATTTCTAGAAATTAATGAAAGATTGATTATTGTTGATGCATGACTTTCACTCTTAAAACAGCTAGATACTCACAGCCACTTGAATATTAAGGGCCACACATTATCGGGTTTTTTCCCTGAGTTTCATTGTTAGTTTTTAATTTTCCTTCTACTATTTTAACTGAAAACTTAGCTCGGTGTAGTTCAGCATGAGTCATAATGGGGCTCGAACCCCTAACCTCTTACATGATATACTGAAATTTTTTACCATGTGGCTGATAGTAGTACTCCTTTTAGACTTTTATCATCTTTTTCCCCAAAAAATTTCTAAGACCTTTTGTTCAATTTAAGAAATTTGAAATGTTAACATGAAGTGAACGTACAATGTCATATTTTATTTACTGAAAATGTAAATCAGTATGGTTTATCGCGAGTCATGATAGAGCTCGAACCCGTAACTTCTTACGTGATATACTGATATTTTTACCATGTGATTGTCAATAGTACTACTGGCCTTTACGAATTTGTAATCCTTTTGTTTTCTTATACTTTTTTCATCTTTCTTTTTCCTAATTTCTCAAGCCTTTTGTGTCAATTTAAGAAATAAACAACGTCGTTGACATGGATTTAGTAGATAATGTCATATTCTTTTGTTTTTATTTAACAAGTATAAACTAAAGTTTAACCTTCCTTAATTTAAAGGGAAGAAAAGCTGAAAGCTGCAGCAGTAGCAGTGCCACTGCCAGTACATGTTGTGGAGGAAAAGCACAGTGATGTGTTGGTGACGTCATCCCCGATAGCACAGGAAACAGAGTCTACACTGAATGCAGCTGTTGTTGTTGAGGTTAGGGAAATAAGTGTTGTGACTATTCCATTGGCTTTTAAGCAAAATTGATGACAAAGTATAGAAACTAAGTATTTGTATGATTTTTGTTTTACATTTTGCGATTTATCAAGACAGATTTATCATTATTGGAATAAGCCTCGTGTGTATTTTGCGCAAAATAGAAAAATATGATAAAGATTTTTGTACCATATTTTTTAGCCATTTGTAGAGGAGCCGTGGCTTAATGGTTAGTGCAACTGCACAGTAACCAAAATTTCCGGGTTCGATTCCCCGAGCTGTCGAGGAGAAATTTGGAACTCTGCAAAGAAAAAAAAGCCATTGGTTGACGGCAGGAAGGGCATTCGGCCAAGAAATTTCTCACTGCCAAATCGAAGTCCCTCTGAAGGGCACCGTCTGAGCCCCAATTAAAACTAAAAAAAAATTTTTTTTAGCCATTTGTACTGTTATTCATATCAGCTTCTCATCATTGCCACCATTACCAAGTACTTTAATTTTGAGTTATACCTACGATGTGGATATGCTTGATAATGCTTTATTTGGGAGTAAACGACCAGAAACCATAATTTGAGCTATCTGTTGCTTTCAACAACATTTATGGGTCTTCATTTATCTTTCTTTCCTACAACAAGTCGTCAGTTCTTTTAAATCGTAAACAAATTAAATTTTATATTATTTTGGTATACTTTTTAAACCCAGGCAACAGGTTGATGGCATTTATCTTATTCTCGTATAATTTTTGGTTGCTGACACAGTTTGCAAAGTAAAGCGAAATGATATTTATGTAGATACATAATGTAATATATGTCTTAATGTTAAAAATCAATTAAATGCATCTTGCGAATGTTAATTTCATCATTGGCACGGTTAACAATTTTAATAGAATGTTCTTCAGAGTCTTCAGAATGTTTAAACAGACATATTAAGGCGTTTAAAAATGTTGAAACAGACATTGTGATTATTGAGTAAATCAGTCAATGGTATTGTTCGAATGGGTGTAAATCGAAATCAATATTTAGCCCCTACAGATTCTGTTTTTTCATAAAATATTGATCTTTTGTACTGTATGGAATTCTACTGCTTCAGGTTTCTTTTGAGGTGTTTTTCAGCTTAAGAGGTGAAAAAATACCTAAATTGGCCGTTAAATAGAAAGTCCTTAACGATATTTTCACAACTTGAATTTTTTGCCCGCTAGGTGTGTTAACATGAGTATTCATTTACAGTTACCTTTTGTAGTTGCTTCGTCTATGTCTTTATTTTCACTGTATTTGCAAGTCAAAGGAAATCATGTTTACTGTTGTTCCTTCATCCCGGTCCAAGCACTTTTGCATCACTCAAAATCAGTACTGGAGCTATAATTGCCCTCAGGTACTCATGTTGAACTTGGAGTTAGAGTGATTTGTGGAATTTTTAATTAGTTCATCATATTCCATTGCTGTCTTCGATACTAAGAGTGGTCAACACCACCCGTTGTCATCTTCTGTCTCCCGCCATTCTCTTTGTTTTCCCACATCCTCAAGTACCACTCCGTATATATATGCCACCCATCCCTTCCTGTCTTGGTTTTTCACGGCCCTTTCTTCCCTCTTTTGTCCCTTCAAGAATTATTTCTGACACACTCCTTTGATTATATGCCCAGCACATCTAAACTTTCTTTGCACCAAGTCAGGTACCAGCTTTGTTCTTAATCGAATTCCTTCTAATACTTCTTTTTTGGTTACTTTCTCCCTCTCTCAAGTTTATTTACAACATTCTTCAGTAGTACCACATCTTAAGGTCAAAGATATAGTTAATCAGATATTGTTCAAGATCTTGTCCGTCTACCTTCACAATTAATTTTGATGCTGCCCTGTCAATACATATGGCATTCACTTGCATTCCGTAATTATTGCATGTTCTCCAGAGAAGCTCCACTATTCCGTGTGGTTTCAGTGCACTTTGTGCACCAAGGGATGTTGAATCTGCATTTGGATATGAGTGATATCCATATTGTTGACTTGGACTCCTTTGCAGTTTATCAGTGTCTTTTTAAATACTCACTGTGCGAGGTAAATGGGGTTGATAAGAGAATACATTTGTTATTGACCCCTCTTCTGATATTCACGTGTCTTGAGGACCCAACTTGAGGCTGTTCTGTAGCTGTCTGCATTCAGTATCTCTGAGCAATGACTCAACGCTCATGATCAGCTACTTTAGCTACTTTCTTGATTTCGAAGAGGCTTTTGTGTTGTACTTTGTTGGACGCTTTGGTGTAATCAAAGTAATACAACGCGTAGTTTTCATAGTTTCTCAGTTGCCCTGTCGCTTAATATTCTTGACACAAAAATACCATGTCTAGCACTTCGTTCATTGTCTTTCACGTAGTTGTTTTTCCATTGGGTCTGTTCTGTTTCAGTACCACTTTAAGGAGTATTTTGATGCATCAGTAATAGGGCTGGTAGTTCGAAGATCACTGCATTGATACTTTTGGTATATTTCTGAAGTTTCTAACTTCAGAAATATAAATACTTCTGGTAATACCCCATTTTTATACATCAAATTTACTTTCATTGGCTTGAAAGCTAATATGTTGGACAATATAGGTCTATTGCATTTTATTTAATAGTCCCATACAGAAAAAGTTGACTCTGAAGAACTGCAACATCTGAGAAAAAACGTATTTTCACTTCAAAAGTCAGTGTCATCAGCAGAAGAGGAAAGAGAAGAATTGAAATCGATAAACAAAGAGCTTCAAGCTGAAGTAGAGCAGCTTAAGAGCCAAAACACAGAAAGTAGCATGGTGAGAACCTCACATATTTCTTTTCTTTTTTAGTATCAGAATACACTTTGTGGTAATGTAAAGGGATTCGATTTTCAATGTAGTAATCACTAAAGTTTAAATTGAAACAGTTAAATTTTTTTGTTTTCAATTGATTGGTTTAGATAGATAGCAATTTTTCTTGACAACAGACAATCGAAATCCTTTATTGCTGAACATAGCTGTTATTTACGTCATAACTACTATTATACTCGAATCTTAGGTCAAAATATCACTCGCCTTGCTGCAAATATGCAGTATTTAAACATTATTTAGCTATAGGTTTTCCCACCAAAAGATAACAGGTGCATGTGCACCGCCAGTAGCTTTCATGTTGTAGTGGATTTCCCTTTTCGTACTCACACTAAACTGGTCATTGCGTTATAAGCACCACAAAGATATTTCGTGTATTAAATCTTGAATATTACATAGAACTTCATGCTGATACAAATTGGTTTGGTAAACTGCAAGTCCCATCGCCGGTATTATGGCTTGGCTTTGATCCACTTTACGAAGGGGAAATTAGTATGAAAGCTACTGCACTTTTGATGTTAAGTGCTACTTTTTCTGTTGTTTAACACTAGATTTTTTGTTTCAATCAACTCTGTTCAGTAATTTTATTTTGTGGATTCATGATACTTGATTTGTTTATCGTTACACCATTACTAATTTTTTCCATCTCAGAATGAAACCAATCACCCCCCCCCCCCACTCCTATTTTATTCTACGATACTATTATTCTGTCGAATTAGATTCGATTACCATACCACTGTTCTTCATTAAAATTGGTGATAGTAGAGTTGATAGTTTAGCCACTAATACACCTTTCACCCTCAGGTTTTCATTTGATTTTTCATTTGAGAGTTTAATATTTGATTAACGGTCATAATTAGTTGGTTAACTTAGTTTATGGTTCTCAGAAAATTACCCCATATCTAGCAGGCTATATTTAGTACACGCAAGGTAGTCAAGCTGTCCATTTCACAATTCGCAGCGGCATATATATGGAAGAGGCTTCTCAGTCTCTTTTCACTAATTGTATATTTTGCTTTCTGATTCAATGCAGTTTTCCTGTATGAGTTTAGTTAAGTCTTAGTTTGTAGTAATATACTGTTGCTTATTTACGTTTTTACAGATTCTTTTCTTAGCATACTCCTTCAATTTTCTTCCATTTTATTGCAGACAATAGCGAATCTTCAGCAGAAGAATTATGACCTTAATCAAAAGCTGCGTAGTGCTATTGAGCAAGTGTCTGATTCAGCAGACCTTGATGACGTCAGTGCCAAACTTCAAGCAGCACAGGAAGAAAAAGCCCAGCTCGAGACAGAATCTGATGAACTACGTCAAGAAATAGATGCATGGATAGAGGAATTTATGGCAACTCATGATGGTGAAGAACCTTCAGAGGAGGACAGGTAATGTAAATTCCTGGATAGTCATAGCACTCTAAAATAGGTCCTTATGGTTACATATTGGACTACTATGATGTCATAGTGCTGGTATGTGTAACGTCACAGTGGTATATAAATAAGACTGGAAAAGAAATAATGCAACGATTATGAACACAGGCGTCATTAGAAATGTGTGTCAAAATCTTAAATCACGGTCTTTCTTGAGATTTTATTTATATTGTTCCAAATCGGAGAATAGACATTTCTGTATGAAAATTTGAACAAGAAGTAGTTTTGTTTTTGCCTTAAAGTTGTTTTTTGACAAAAATTTTACGTGGCATACTTTTGATCTGTTTATGCAACAGTGTTTTAGTTCTGTTTTGTAGTAAAGCTTCAATTTATTGGTTCGAACTTAAATAAACCCTAATTTTTAGCACTTTTTGTAATAGGCGAATGCGTGTTGATACTAGCTCATGCAAGATTTAATAGAAGTCGTCATTTTTTATCTTTGAAAGATAAATTTTGACAAACCACTTCAAGTACAAATCAAAAACTTGTGTTCCTTGCAGTATGCTATTAACCAATTTTTAGTTAAGTATAACCTGAAAATATTAGGTTCAGGTGATATTAAGAAAAGCTTTAAATATTTAATCATTACCATTCATTTTTCCCAGCCTTCAAGTACTTGTTACATGTAAGCATTTTTATTTCCAATCCATAATTATATAACCATTATACATTGCCATTTCAAACTTTTACAAAATATGAAGAAATAGATTCTCGTAGTTATCCATGGTCGTAATTAATTCGTGGTGCTGGTTTTGGTTTGAATCCTTGACTTAATTTTTTTCTTGTTTATGTAGAACGGAGGGAATTCAAGGTGCTTACCAGCAAATAGAAGAAAATGACCAGAAATTAGCAATTATGAAAGGAGACATTGCATTCATGATAATGCTTCTCAATGGTGGTGAAGTGCAAGAAGCAGAACAAGAGGGTAGGTTTCTAAGACAAGTCATGTCAATGTAATATAAATTATGCATGATAACCAGTACAGTATTTTGGTAACTTGTCCTTTTCAGTTTTATACCATCATCATTAATATCACTGTCACCACCTCTGTCATCATCATCATCATTATCATTATCATTGCTACCATTGTCGTCGTCGTTATTGTTGTTATAGTCGTCACCGATGTAGCCTACTTCACAATTATACGACATACTGCTTTTCATTAACATGTAGTCTCATATCTCAAAGCAGCCTTTGCATGCTATGAATTTTGTGATGGGATTTTTTGGTTGAATCAGAAATGGTAGAGACAACAACGAGAGATGCCAAGTTATTGACTGCGCGTGTTTATTTTGGCTTTTACTTAGGACAAAAATTTATTAGAATTTTTATTTATTAGAATATTTATGCTTGAAATTCTTCTCTTTTAGATAACAACATCAAAGAAAACTATGAGCGTATTATTAAGGGCATAGAGGAAGAAAAGAAAGCTTTGTCAGAGGAAGTTGTCGACTTGAAAGAAAATATAAATAAATTACAGACCAGGATCGAGGAGCTTGAGTTTGACAGTGCAAAAAGTACAGAAACTATTGTCAAGACAGAATTTGTGGCTACAGATTCCGAGGTACGTTTGTTATGTTTTATTCGTGCTTTGTGAGATCTATTTAGGTCATTTACAAATGTAGGGCGATCAACAGTCAATTTAGATAAACGGAATCGATATTGAAGACCTAAACAAAGTTCTGCCTTCTTAAGGTACGGTATAAGTTCTAAGTTGGTCTGCTTTTAAGCACTTTTCCATGGACTGAATTGTGGGAAAAGCCAAATATTTCTCGCCAAAAAATTCTCCTTACTGTTTCAAGAAATCTGGTGACAAATATTTTGCAAAGGAAAACAAACTTTTTTCAAAGGAAGATATAAAGTTTTACTAAGATTGAAAAATTCAGAGACATTACGTTTCGAAAGCGACACAAGAATAATTGATGGTAGTATTATTGTATATATCTTAGTACAACCAACTGAAGTGTGCATTCTGTATAAATATTCGATAATTGATAAAGAAAATATTATCATACAAGAAATAGAAATCATGGAAGAATCAAGATTTGTTACAGAAACGATTACTAGATTACACAAACTTCAAGCGACACTCACTTTGTTCTTGATAATAACCATATGAAAAAATAGAGTTCTTTTGACTATGGCATATGGGGAAGCTAGTCTGAACAATAATTTCTCAGTAAGAAACAACGACATCTATTCTGTTCTGAATTTGATAACAAAGTGTAGCGCCCCAGTAGGGATCACAACAGTAAGTTTACATTAAGTAGCATTTTACAGATTGTAACTGCGACTATCCCATACTTTATTGGCATAAATGATAGATTCGAGATAAAAGGAGCTTTCTGAGTGATGGTTGTTAAATTAACAGAAACATTTGTAACAACACCTTCGAATCCATCCAGGAGAGGACAACACGTTTCAGGTCATGTTTCAGGGGTAGTAGTGAGAAGTAGGTCAAGGAGTTGTGGCAGTGAGGAGTTTCTATGCTGGATACCCTTCCTGAAGCCAGTCAAATGGCTTTTTCTTTTTGTGTAAAGCGCTGAAACTTTTGTCCACTCGAGGAACAGAATCCGGAACCTCTTAGTTACAGTACAAAATTATGAAAATAGTCGAATTATGACAAGACCGTTTCTCTAGAGTAGAGGAACCATTCGGCAGAAACATATAATAACTAAATGCTGCTGCTTAAGTACAGAATCGATTTGTACATAGATGTTGGCAAGCACAGGGCAGTCATTTAAAAATGGGTATGAATTTAGAAAGAAAAAAAGGGAAGGCAGAATAACCCAAAGCTGATCGTAAACCAGTTTTAGATTACAAGAAGCCAGCGTGATATTTTGCCTACTGTGTTTGTGATATTTTGCCTATTTCAATAGATAAATAGGCAAAATATCACGAACATAGATCTAAAGACATTGTTTGCTGTAGGTGAATCCTTTCGAATACACAGAAGTTAGCCAGAAACAAAGAAATCTTTATTACCAATACCTGTATTAAAAACATTTCAAGAAGTGGTTGGCAAAACGTCAGGGGAATTAATACAGTGATGTGAATCAAATATTACAGTTTATTTTTATGGCTCTTTCTTGTGAAGTTTTTGTTGACTAACGTTTTTAGTAGACTGGTAGCTAGTTGATGGTCCGGCGATCCTACAGCTTGAGATGCACTCTAACCTGTACGAGGGTAGGGTGTATTTTGGAGTATATTGTCCAGTTACAGTATGTTGGATGTATTTGTGAAAATTTGTTTACTTGTTAGTAATTCTTCGGAGGCAGATCTTTAATACTGATTAATTTTTAGAGCACTTGTGAGATATAAAGGTGGTGGAAATTGGTTAGTCTTCAAGTTATCTTGCAATACTCTTAGAGTCTTTGTAGCTGTGGTGTAACAATTTTATGTTTGTGATCTATTAAAAGTTGAATTTTAATTCTAATGGTTATTATTAATTTTTAATTTGTTTACCACGTGGGTTTTTATCTTGTCTACGATTAGGAAATGCGGAATGAAATAGAAGAGTTAAACGAAAAGATGGCACTTTTGTCTGAAGAACATGAAAAAGAAATCAATAGAGGAAAAAAAGACCTTCTAGAAACCAAATCAAAGACAGAGGTAACCTGCTGCTTTTGTTTTAAGGTAGCATCATGTTGTTGCAATAAGCATCGTATCCATCCATATTTACCTCACCCCATCTATGGTTTTAAATAAGAGGTAAAAGGTAAGATAGGTATGTAAAATAGGCAGTTAGTATTTACACCAGTCTCCCTCCTTGGTTTGTTTCCAGTTTCAATAGGAATGAAATAAGTTTGAGTAAATGGTAAAATACATTTAACATGATCAAGTTTGTCATAAAAAAGGTACAGGCCTATGTTGAGTACCAAACTTTAACATATTCCCCATAAGCTTGGTTTAAAATGTATATGTTAGCAGGTAAGTCGCACTCTGTCTGGTTTAAATTTAGTAGAAACAGTAGTAGTAGTAGTAGTAGTAGTAGTAGTAATAGTAGTAGTAGTAGTAATAGTAGTAGTAGTAGTAATAGTAGTAGTAATAGTAGTAGTAGTAATAGTAATAGTAGTAATAGTAGTAATAGTAGTAGTAGTAATAGTAACAGTAGTAGTAGTAGTAGTAGTAGTAGTAGTAATAGCAATAGTGGTAGTAGTAGTTGTTGTTGTTGTAGCAGTAGTAGTTGTATCACTGGTAGTAGTAAAAGGAGAAGGAGGAGGAGGAAGAGGAAGAGGAGGGGAACGATAAGTTAAAAGGTGTTCAACAGCGTGAAAGGTCCCGTAATAACCACTTAAACGTTGTTTAATCGACGTTTGTTTCATTATAATAAGTAGATACATTAAAAAATAAAAAAAATTAAATAATCAAAACAACACGAGTGACATTAAAGGGCATTATATGAAGGTAGTTAAGTGCTTTTTGGCAGTATGGTTGCAGAACATGTCTTACAGAACCATGGCGAGGCAACAGTGATCGCTGTGAACAAGGGTTATAGTAACGTTGAGTTTTTTCATGGCCTACATGTCTTTATGAACAGACAGATCAAAGCTGAACATGTAGTAATTTGCTGATTTGATGACAAGAAAGACCAATTAATTACTTTCACCAGTGATGACAATTCATTTCCTTCTCAAGGCTGGAAATTTATGTCAATACATATCAATCATTTGTAATATTTGATAGTTGCATTTCATGAGCCATAAATTACTGATAATAAAAGAAACAGTATCTCTGGCGTTCAGACTAATTGTATTGCAAGCATGCTTTACCATAAAAGATTTTATGGAACAGAAACTGGTGTTTTTTTGTCTAGCTTGATGCCATTGGCTAGGTATTTTTAAAGAAATGGCATATTATAACGTACTCTTCTTTTATATTTTGCTGTACTCTGTATTGTTCAATTCTGTACTATGTTCTGCTATGTTATACTAGACCTTGTTATACTATACTTCATTTCACTACCCTGTTTGATGTTATACTGTTTCATTTTCACCCTTTATCATTTGTACCATACTCTGTTGTACTAAGACAAATAAAATTTGAAGAAAACTTTGTTTCTTTTCGTAGATTGTTCTTCAGGAAAAGGAGGCTATTGAAAACAAAATTACAGAGCTGGAAAATACTATGAAATTAAAAGAAGAAAAGGCCGAAGTAGAAAGAAAGCAAATTCTGGAGGTATACTGATGCGCCTTGGCTTCTGTTTATTTTGTTTTGGTATAAAAATTTGTATTGGCTTTATTTTTTTAATTCCTGTATATGGGATTACCTTAATTGTAACATTCAGAAGTGTTGAGCAGGAGATAAATAAACCTTAAGCGTAGTACGAACTGTGGTGTGTGTACAGTATTTAAATAAATTTGAGTATTTTTCATAAGCAGTGATAAGTTTATGGCCTATGTTGAGTACCAAACTTCAACATATTCCCCATAAGCTTGGTTTAAAATGTATATGTTAGCAGGTACGTCGCACTCTGTCTGGTTTAAATTTAGTAGTAACAGTAACAGTAGTAGTAGTAGTAGTAGTAGTAGTAGTAATAGTAGTAATAGTAGTAATAGTAGTAGAAGTAGTAGTAATAGTAGTAGTAGTAATAGTGGAAGTCAGTGGAAGTCACCACAGACCCCAAGGTGGAAAGCTAAGGTCGAACGTAAGGCTGCATGTTTACAGTATACAAAAGTGGTAAAGTACTTCTGCTAAGAAGAAAAAGGTGGTTATTTTTCCAAGAATTTCAGTTTGAATTCCAATAAAGGTTATATTTTGTGTTTGTTGGTACATATGTAAAGTTTTGGTGTCTTTCTTCACTATAGGAGAACATTGCACTCAAAAAGAAAGTGACTGTTCTTGAAGAAGCGAAATTGGCTAATCTTCCTGTGGAAGCCGCTTCGGAAATAAAAGCTTTACGAGACCAGCTTGTAAGTACAGAACAGTTTTTCTGTTTGTTACTCAGAGTATTTTATCAGGAGTGTAGGTTTGTCTTATGAATGAAGTGAATGTTTATTTGATGGAGACTTTGTGATTCGAACCTGTCAAACTTTTGTAACCAATGTTTTCTTCTAATCTAATTGCTTTGATGAAAGGCAGAGTTCCCAATCGTAAATATGTTGTAATTCACAGCAAGGTTATTGCCAACAATTATCACGACATGGCAATAAACTGGACAGGAAGAAGAGACCTGCAAGTTGGATTTATTTTATTAAGGGGCCTGGGTGCAAGAAAGCATATGTCCAAATTTTTGTCAGGTCGTGGTCATAATCACAGTGAGTTTTTATTTTAAGTTACAACAGAAACGAGGTTGACCACTGCATTGGAAATAAGCTTTATTGGTAACATTCATTATTCTGCAGGACATTTATTGCAGTCTCTTTAAGCACACATATAAGCCAGGAAATAGTTTTAAACATGGTGTGTGTAGTAAAGTTTTCTGCGTGTTTATCTAATTTAGGAAAGTGAAAGTAGTAAAAAGGACATACTACAGAAGGACGTCAACAATCTGAAGGCCCAATCTACTGAGCTTACTATGAAGGTAGAAACTATGACTGTAGCTATGGAAAGGTCTAAGGAAAAAGAGACTAAACATAAGGTACGTAGTCAAAATGACACATTTTTAAATTGCAAATTCTTGTTTTACTATGCTATATAGCTATATACGTTGTATATAGAGATACTTCTTTGTATATACGTTGTATATTGCTATATATGTTGTATTTTATGTTATTGCAGTACACAATGTTCTGCATTTATTTTTGTTTTTTTATAGCTATGTACGTTGTATATAGAGATACTTCTTTGTATATACGTTGTATATTGCTATATATGTTGTATTTTATGTTATTGCAGTACACAATGTTCTGCATTTATTTTTGTTTTTTTGTGTTTTTTTTACTGTGGGTTACATAGGAATATGCTACGTAATTATTTTCTTAAAATTCATTAATATGCCTTCCTATATTTAGGGATTAAGTTTATATTTGCTTGGTTTTTGTAAAAAGGCAAATGAAAGGAGTTAATTAAGTGTTGAGTTTCTTAGGAAGAATTCTGATAACTTGTAGTCGAATTAGCAATGAAAAGAAGTAAAAACAATTACAGAACAATAAAAAGGATTAAAAGAATAATAGATGGAAGAAAAATTAGATATAGGAGCTTTTTAATGTCTTAAACCATAACATTTCGAGAGCTACTTTTCGAGAGGTATCTCTCTTGTCGTTAGCGAGAAGGTGGGAGAAGTCTTGAAACTGTGCACAGAANTCTCTCTCTCTCTCTCTCTCTCTGTCTGTCTCTCTCTCTCTCTCTCTCTCTCTCTCTCTCTCTCTCTCTCTCTCTCTCTCTCTCTTTTTCTCTCTTCTCTCTCTCTCTCTCTCTCTCTCTCTCTCTCTCTCTCTCTCTCTCTCTCTCTCTCTCTCTCTCTCTCTTGAAACCACTATTTTATTTTCTGACGAATATTGCTATATAAATATTGTAAATTATAGTAATATTTTTAGGCAATGTCATCCTTAACAAATTAGCCAGTGTTTAATTGTGAGCTTGTTTTGTTCACGTAGAATGAAATAAAAAATCTGAAACAGGAGCACGAGGAAGCTATAAGAGAATTAAGAGCCAAATTTCAGCAACAAGGAAAAACACAGATGAGTAAGGAAGATCGCGGCAAAATGAAAGTTTTAGAGAGAAAGGTAAATTTGTACTTAATCTCCAACCAAGTTCTATATATTTGAACATTTTGTGCGTAGTTGCCTAGGTGGTCTTGGCTTGTTAGTAATGTATATTTGGTTTGGGTATGTACGTTGCGTATGTAGTGTACACTGGTTATTATTGTTAAATTTGAAATTATTCTTATTTGCTGGTTATAATGAATTAAATCGTGTGATAATGATGATCAGCGTCCGTCGGCCAAAAACGCTTCCAACAAGTATGTTCTCTTAGAAATATGATTGAAATATGAGGTTGAAACAGAAGTATAGGCTGTAAAGTACCAACCAAATAGCTGGGAAACTCATAGTGTTCATCTTTTTATGCAAAACAGATGAAGCTTGATCTGTTTTACAAATTTGGTTTTTGATAAAAGCGGGTATGATTTATGAACTGTGCTTCAAATAACCTCAGGCTCAAGATGATTTTCCTTCGGCTGTATTTACGTCTTGTATTGCCAATTTTGAATTGTGTACATGCTTAATTTTACGCACATTGTACCATTCACAGCGGGCATCATAACCTCCTTCAATCATAAAAGGAGCCGTGGCTTAATGGTTAGTGCAGTTGCACAATAACCAAGAGTTCCAGGATCGATTCCCCGAGCTGTCGAGGAGAATTTGGAACTTTACAAAGAAAAAAACAACCATTGGTTGGCGTCAGGAAGGGCCAAGAAATTCCTTACTGCCAAATCAAAGACCCTCTGAAGGGCACCGTCTGAGCCCCAATTGCTGGGGGAAAATGACGTTAAAACTAAAAAAAAAATCATAGGCGTGATTAAGTACCACCGTGGAAGTGGTTACATTTGTAAAGGGGATTTTATCCAGTTTCTTAGAATCATATGAAGTTGCAGCTATTTTCTATTGTCATCGTAGATTTTAATGTGTGAACTAAGGCATTGAATTAATTAAGCATCTCTCGGTTGTGCCTGTGCATCTCATCAGTTTGGCTCTTTAAAAAGTTGGGGAAACGTGAGTGTTAGGGTTTCCCTCCATTCTGAACGAATTTTTACGTTTGCCTTAACTTTAAACCGCCATACCACACTTTCAATGAGAAATTGTTTATTTTTGGTACAGTTAACAACTAGTAATTATTGCAAGGGTCAGGGAAACTCATCACCCCGAAAAATTTTAATTTTTGTTGGAAGCCCTCTTACAGTTTTCTTATTGAAATCGTGTAATTTGAATTATTATCAAATTCATTAGTTAACAATTTCCATTGAATTTCGGTTTTTCTGAATATGAAGCCTTTATGGAACTGTCAAGTTTTGCGTTTTTGGAAAATTGTGCTAAAACTTCCCTTTTTTCCAAACTTTAGTTTTACCTTTTTTGGGTCAGGAAGCTATATTATCTTCAGCTTAATATTTCATTCAACTGGTCAAATTTTGTTGAAAAAAATTGAAATATTTTTTACTTTTTTGACTAACCCTTTCGCAAGTATACCCAATTTTATGTTAAGCAAGTATTTTGATTTTGATTTTTTGTTTTCTCTATCACTTTTTAAGAGGTTTACTTTCTTGGTTTTTACTTTAGGTTGAGGATCTTACTAAAAAGCTTGCTGATGCCAAAGAAGCTGCAGCCACTGCCGCCGCCGCAGCAGCAGCTGGTAGCTCAACCCGAAAGGTATGTTAGCGTCAGTATTATTCGAACCACGTTAGATGATATAGTGTTTGTCGTCATAGTTACAAAATCAGATTTCAATTCCTCTTGATTCATAAACTAAATATAGGATGCAACTCATGAGTACAGGGTATGTTATAAGCAGTGAATTTTGCTATACGAACGAAGACGTTTATAATGCACGTTGCTGTTTAACTAAGATTAAGAAGTTTCAAAGATTGACGCAGTTCTTCAAAGCACCGAAAACTTGAAAAAGTAACTCTCATGACAATCGAATTGTCAGACTTACTTTCTTTTTACATTTTAAGAATTTCTTTACTGTTCAGTGCTCTATAGCATCATACAACTTACACAGTTTTGTAGACTTAAATGTAACAATAATTCCGCATTGATCAATTAACAAGACAGTTCACATACAGTTTAAAGGCATGCCTGACTTCCAATCTGTGTCAATGGTTTCTAATAAGTAGCATAGCACCAGGGAAAGCAAACATTGACTAACCTAAATGGCCGTTGGGACAATGCAATGAATTCCAAAACTCTTGCAGCTATTTCTATGGGTTGCAAGTATCACAGAAACTCACTTATACATGTACACTTAGTATGCTTGTAGAGTACGTAAATAAGACAGATAGTATCTGTGTGTATGTCTTGATTGGTATTGCCGATTCCTCATTTCCTATCTCTTGTTAAAAAAATCGAGAAAGTATTAAAACAAGAACCCTATGTTATGTCGAAATGGTTAGAAGATAATGAACTTATCATAAATATGAAAAAGGGGAAAACAGAGGTTATGATCTTTGGAACGAAGAAACGATTGAATCAACAAGAACACAAAATGGGCATTCAATACCAAGGAGAATCAGTAAATATAACATCTTGCTATAAATACCTAGGTGTTCAGCTCGACCCTTCATTGACCATGCAAGAACACTTTGATTCAATTTTCAAAAAGGCATCTACACGTATACGTCTACTGAAAAGAATAAGACCTTTTATAACGGACATAGCCACCCTGAGAATCTACCAAGCCCTTGTTGTTCCGATAATTACATACTGTTCGTTGACCAACTTCTACCATCAACCATCTCCAAAAACCAAAAAAATTCAATAATGGTATTTGAATCTCGTATTCGTAAACTGACAAATGAAGACGTTTCATCCATCAACAACATTTTTAAAAGAAAAATTTGTCTTACAGTATTCAAATGCATTAATGGACTTTTTCCAAACTTCGAAGATTATTTTGAACTTGTAAATCACGACAAAGGAACCAGAAACAATAATAAACTTTTGAGAGTGCCTAAAGTGAAACCAGAAAGTACTAAAAAGTCTATTTATTACAATGGGATAGTAGTTTATAATGACTTACCATTAGATATCAGAACAGAATCTAACTGTGGTTCTTTCTGTAAAAAGGTGGACCTATTTCTGAATTTCTAAGTGTCTCTAAGAAGATTTACACCCAATTGCCTAGTGTTTCAAATGTCACACCTGTTCAGATGTTCATTATTTTCCTAGACACATCTTGACGAATTTTCACTCGCTTAACTTTTAACCACTGATTTCAAAACTTGTACAATATTTATTTGTAAATTAATTGCCTTTCGTCATTATTTTGATTGTATTATACTTATTTTTTTAATTTTTATACACAGGACTTAAATGAAAAACAGTTATGTAAACTGATATAATGCACCTGTTGAAATATTATCAAATAATAATAATAAATAATAATTGTTCATTCTTTGAGACTTAGTAGTTTCATTAGTTCTGTAATTATTTGAAGAAAGCAACAACTTGCTATGCGGATGTCGTTTCGAGCCTTCACCACGCTACTTTACAAGTGGTATTCTACTGAGTTTTTTAATTTTTGCTGAAATAAACTTGGGAGAGGAAAGAAACTAATAAATGAAGAGATATTTGAAAAGTAGAAAGAAAAAATCAAGCAAGAAAAGTAACCCTCTATACTTAAAGCTTGCGTAAGGTAAAAGAAATATAAAAAATCGCATCCAATTTCTTCTTGGTTTGAGGGCCCATTTTGTTACTGCAGCCGAAATTCACTAGGAACGACTTAGTAGGTGTTAAAGATCCATCACGATTTGGGAATTTTCTGTTGAGTGTATAGAGTTGACAGCATATCAAGGGTTAAAATATACATCAGATTTTGGGAATTTTTTATTGAATGTACCTAGATGTATAGAATAGACAACGTAATAGAGATGAAAAAATCCATCACGATTGGAGAATATCCTGTTAAAACTACAGACAGCGTGTTAAGAGGTGAATCAAAATAATTGGAATGTTACGACGACAGAGGTGAAAAAATTCTATTATGATTTAGGACTTTGTGAAAACACACGGAGTATACTAAAAAACAAGGATAAACCTGTCAATTCTGGAGTGGCAAGGGCAATGCAACAAGTTGGCTTTCCACTGATATTTTTATTAAAGAAACCTGAGCATGTCGTCAAGTATTTTCAATTGATTACAACCCAAATTATTTACCCATTTAAAGTGGGATGGTAAACTTTTACTTCTTAACAACTAATGTTCATATTAGATTTTGATTGATGTGCTTGCATACTGGGACACTTTCCACACTTCAGTGTTGACACCTATATCCTGGTATATTATTTTTGAAATTATATGAATTTTTGACGTTATCTTACATCTATATGTATGCTTAACTTGGTTTCTACAAAGAACTTAACGGAAGGTTATTTGCTGTCAGAAAAGCTTAAAAATTAATTCTTTTTTCATTACTATGGTATTTATTTCTCCTGCATATATTTCTTCCACCTACTGAAGAAGGCCTATTCTTGTAATTTTTTGGGTTGTTTGGTGTGTGAATGGAAAAACTCTTCTTCAACAGCAACCATATAAATAATGTGTTAGTTACCTTTGTTCACATTCTTTGTCTTATGATAGGAAAGTAAAGCTCAAGCACCAGGCGATGAAAAACTGAAAAAGGAAAATGAGAAATTACTTGAAAAACTAGAAGCTTACAAGAAGAGAACATCCGTAAGTTTTTTCTTCGAATGTTAGTAGTACTGAGCATAATCTCCACCCTTCTTGAGGATGAGGGTTGAAAAAAGGCACTAAAAGCTTAATTCTTACAATTCTGGTTATAATATTCTCTTGCATTTGTCCGAGTCCAGCTAGAAGTAACTTAATTTTCCCATTTGATTTTTATTCCACTTTGTGCTATACAAATATTGTTAGTAAAGATATTGCTGTTCTGTTTAAAATATCTGCATGAGAAAATTATCACAGTTTCCTTAATATTATTTGTATTGAATTGAAATGAAGCGTTTTATTCCTCGATTACGAAATGAAGAGAATATTATCGTCATTATACATGACTATTCTGACCTTCTTGGGCAGAAAAGTAAAATCTTGTATCAAAGTTATGCTATGATAACTCATCTTGCCATGTACCTAATGATTTTTTGGTTTGGCATTGTATCAACGTGCATATATTGCCTTTTAAAACTACCAAAATTACTTAAGGGACTGCAGGTATGTCGGCAAAACTTGTTCATTTAAACATGCGTAAACGTCCTTTCAGTTGCCCCATAATGGATAAATCGTCTCTGAAAACTTGAACTAACATAAGAGCCATAAGGTTCAAGGCATGTAAACCTAGCTTTACAATATGAATCAAACTGGAATGACAGAAATATACTTTCAGAATTTTGGATTTAGGTTATATATACGAGAGTTATTGTTGAGAATATAGAAACTGATCACTCTTTCAGGAGAAACTGATCACTCTTTCAGGGATGTATTTGGAGAACGATATCACACTTTTTGCTCGACACTTTGGTATCGGATTTCATTTCTTTGATGGTAACCATTGATATGTTGTTTTTAATATGATATCCACAGGAAGACAGTGCAAAAATTAAGCAATTAGAAAAAGATGTGAGAGAAGCAAAAGAAAAGGCAAGCAAAGCAGGACCCTCCGCCGAAGAAGTAGGTGTTTTGAAATACGCTTCTTTAGTTATTTTTCAAATTTAGAATTTGTGTTTTGGTAAAGTTTATTCATCTGTTGTTAAGATTACTTACCATTAACTACAACAGAAGTGGAAATGCTACTGCTGCTACTGCTGCTACTACTTCAACTGCTGATGCCGTTTTTGATGTTATTGGACGGTGATGACCGTCACAACTTCCTGTAAATGGTATTTGGGGTTTTTCTCCAATGCATATACGAATAGAAAATGTAAAACACTGTAAATTTTTGCTCTTTGGCAGTTTTCCTTTAGTTTAATTACGTTTTTTAACAGTTGAATAGATATACGGTTGGTTAGTTATTTACATATGTTGGAGCATGATGAGAATAGGTATGTCATTGACAATAATAACAATAACAATGTTTATTTAGGGTACTTCAACACACACAAATATAAACACATATATAAACCTATCTATATCTGTTTATCTATCTATGTATAGATAGATTGATAGATCAATAGATAGATAGATATAGATATAGATATGTGTATATAATATGTGTATATCTTTTTATTTTTTCTTTATTATTCATTATTCTTATTTTCCTGTAGAAAATGGCAGCAAAAAAGCAAGAAAAACAGTTAAAAGGTAACTTCATTTTAGCCCTATTTTCACAGAATTTACTTATATAGTGGTCGAAATTTTTTTCACTGCAATTTTGGTCTTATTTTTCAAAATAATAGAGTTAATAGTTTATTTTTGCTGCACGTAGCGGCTACAACGTATTCTTTTGCTCGTACTTATATTTCTCCATCCTTTTGAGTGGAATAAAATTTACTTTGGCGGTTACACAGAAGCTATTTGGGGTAACTTTTTGTATAATCGTAATGTATGTAGAAGAACTTGGCTGATTTATATCGATTATTTATATCAATTTAAAAGTATGTAAGGCTAGTAAAAGACATGTACAAAGACAGTGCGACGGCTGTAAGAAGTGCTGCAGGAATGACTGACTGGTTCCGAGTCAAGGTCGGACTCCACCAAGGGTCAGCTCTAAGCCCCTTCCTATTCGCAATAGTCATGGATCGACTCACTATGAAGTCAGGAAAGAAGCACCATGGAGTATGCTGTTTGCTGACGATATTGTGCTGTGCAACAAAACCAGGAACGAGGCCGAAGAAGAACTGGAGGAGTGGAGATATGCCCTTGAAAGAAGGGGAATGAAGGTAAGCAGGGCCAAGACCGAATACCTGGTCGTGAATGGGAGAGAGGATGACAAGATTTGCATGCAAGGAGCAGATGTAATGAAGGCAAAAGACTTCAAGTACCTTGGATNCCGCGGTGGCGACCCCTGACGGGAGTAGCCGAAAGATGAAGAAGAAGAAGTTGTATCAATTTAATCCCCACACTGTTTCATGATTTAATGATTTTTTGTTTGGTAAAAACATTGTGCAATTTTGTACAATTGATATATAATCAAGCCAACAATGTCACTCCATTAATTTTGCAACATATTTCGAATTTAATACTTCATCTTCAGGCTACAAGGTAAAAATACAAAAACAGTAAAACTGGTGAATACAATCAGGAATTCAGGAACGATCTGGAATGTAGGAATAATTTGTTTGGTAAAAACAATGTTTTTACCAAACAAACTATTTATGCTGCAGTTACGAAGAAACGGTTGTTGGAAAGTTTACGTCCAATATCGTTCATCACTACAAAAGTTGGAAATGAACAGTATGAGAATACACTTTCTTGAGGATTGTATCAGAGCAAAGATCGTTCCTACATTCCTGATTGTATTCAGCAGTTTTACTGTTTTTATATTTTCACCTTGTAGCCTGAAGATGAAGTATTAACTTCGAAATATATTGCAAAATTAATGGAGTGACATTGTTGGCTTGATTATATATAAATTAATGATTTTTCTTATGATTCTTCGAGACATTTTTCCCCATACGAGATGTTTTTAAACGTACTGACTGATTGTAGAGGCAGTCAACTCAGTACTCCCTTACCTTGTAGGAAAACAATTACATTTTTTCCCAAGTGATGGATTATGCATACGAATTGCAAATCTCCAGCGAATGTTGTTTTGTGTTTCCTTATTATGTTATTTCAAAGTTTTTAGCTGTATTTTTAGCCTAGTTGTTAGTCTTATTGCCTTAAAGTATCAAGACATATTCAAATTGATAAAAATTAGAGACAAAATGTCACAAACTTATTTTTACTTTCTTTGATTGCATTTTATGTCAACAAACAAAACAATTTTTTCAGTTTAATTCTTTTTAAAGATAAAATGACTTTATTTTATGTTTAATTTCATAGCCTCCTTTAAATAATTGTTTAGATCACCTAACTAGAGAAGGACTTTTACAACATTTAAAAAGCTATATTAAGTCCAATTACCAAAATTGTGACACGTTTGGAGCTCAGATCACTTGGGTTTCATGTTTATTGATATTGACTACGAATTGCTATGCGAAATGTGCAATCATTTTCAGAATCGCTAGCTCGCGATTATCGAAATTCTCAGCTTCTTGTTGTTGTCGATCTACCACCTTCACCTCGCTGGAATTTTAAAGCTCTTTTCCTGTATACCTGGTTGTATGTTAGACATAGACTCCTGTGAAAAATGTTGTCAGCATCGTCGTTCTCTTTGTTAACCTAGAAAGAAGGCTACAGTGCGTAGATCCAACTCGTCCTTATGCGAGAGAAAAGAATAAGAGGAAATATTTGAACTGTGATTTAAAATTTCCGACTTAAAAATTGAAGTCCACTCTGTATTGGTGGTAGAGAGGAAGCAGCTCGTAACCACGCTACTGTTACTATCCAGTAAGTGGTGTATCACTTTTCATTTATTTTTTACTGAAGTAGAACTCAATTGTTCTGTTCATCATTTACCCTAACCTAGACCTCCAAAAACAATTGGAAAGTGAGAAAAAACGAACAGAAAAGCTGAAAGCAGACGTTTCAAAATCAGAAGAGGAGATGGCACAGTTGCAGAAGGTAACTCTTTTTTTATCGTTTGTAAAATGCTACTTTTTTGAAAACTGATATAGGCATGGCATCATAATCTTTTACATGAAGGCTAGTAACTTTATTTCACCTTGTCTTAATATTCTTGTGAAACCACCCCAAACTAATTGAGTGCAAGGGAAAAATAAATACTGATGAGATCGCAATTGTTCGGAAACTCACGGCTTTGTACAATAATATTAAGATGGTATTAAGAATGTGGCTAATGCAACTGAAGCCAGATTCAATACTCATTGGAAAAATTCCAGTTTCCCCCTTTTGGAATACAAACAATATAAAGGTCGAAGTACTATTGTGCGCTTGCAGATCTATAAGCATCTGTTATTAATTCAGATGCATAAATAGCACACAGCAGTATGAATTACTGGAAACCCCGCTATTTTGATAAATCAATAAAATACAAAGTTATTCTTAAAAAAACTGTCACCTCAGCCTGAAAATGAGTCTTCTTAAAATGTCCTCGTTTCGTAAGACTGAGGAAATGTACATTAATTTATTTGTTTACAACATAATTCATAACTTCAATGCAATTTTCGTAGGATTTGGACAATTTGAGCGCAGAGAGTAAAAAAGATAAAGATGAATTAAGTAAACTTGGGATTGCAGCGAAGGTAAGAAACTGATGTAAACTACGTAACAGTAACAAAAAATGTATGTTGGACCCGTTTTTTATTACTTTTTGGATTTTGAAGGATTCACCAGGCGAAGTTTTATAGGTTTTTTTTACTATCAATGGTAGTCACAGAGATATTTAGATGGACGTTTATCTTAGGTTACGTTTGTATCAACACCAAACTAACCCATATTTTAAAATTCTGAGCCAAATTACTCTAACTTGATGAGCATATTTCTGTTGCCGAAATAGCCAATGTTGAAAGGTCCCATTTGCGTATTGTACGCTACGAAAAATGAGATTTGAGGACAGCATAAAGAACATAGCTGGAATCAGTTTTGCTAGGGCAGTCAGAGAGGCAGAAGACAGAGAAAATTGGCGAAGATTCTGTAGAGATCCCACGGCAGATCGATCCAACCGTTTCGTGATGATGCTGCTGCTACGAAGTTCTTTTTCAAAATTTTTGAAATATTTGGACTATCTCTGTATTAATCGAGTCAATGGTGTATCAAAAAGTTTTAAATATATTTTGGAGGATCTCAGGGGTTTTTTTTGGGGGGGGGTTGTAAATATTTGGGTTAATTTTTGTTTCTAATATATCTGCATGGTTATCTAGAATAGCCATGTTGACTGCACCATTTTAAAAAGTAAGTAACTGCTGCATTTGCTATCATGTAATGTAGTTCTGCTATGTTTTCTTCGTAAACAGAGCCATTCGTTCTATAATTTTCAAATGAGTGGCAAAAGGGAACAATAGGGAACAATAGGGAACAATAGGGAACATTGTGTCACTGCAGAGAGTTTTGCATTTCAAATTATAGGGGAATAAAAGTGCAAAAATNTTAAGTCCAATTACCAAAATTGTGACACGTTTGGAGCTCAGATCACTTGGGTTTCATGTTTATTGATATTGACTACGAATTGCTATGCGAAATGTGCAATCATTTTCAGAATCGCTAGCTCGCGATTATCGAAATTCTCAGCTTCTTGTTGTTGTCGATCTACCACCTTCACCTCGCTGGAATTTTAAAGCTCTTTTCCTGTATACTTTGTTGTATGTTAGACATAGACTCCTGTGAAAAATGTTGTCAGCATCGTCGTTCTCTTTGTTAACCTAGAAAGAAGGCTACAGTGCGTAGATCCAACTCGTCCTTATGCGAGAGAAAAGAATAAGAGGAAATATTTGAACTGTGATTTAAAATTTCCGACTTAAAAATTGAAGTCCACTCTGTATTGGTGGTAGAGAGGAAGCAGCTCGTAACCACGCTACTGTTACTATCCAGTAAGTGGTGTATCACTTTTCATTTATTTTTTACTGAAGTAGAACTCAATTGTTCTGTTCATCATTTACCCTAACCTAGACCTCCAAAAACAATTGGAAAGTGAGAAAAAACGAACAGAAAAGCTGAAAGCAGACGTTTCAAAATCAGAAGAGGAGATGGCACAGTTGCAGAAGGTAACTCTTTTTTTATCGTTTGTAAAATGCTACTTTTTTGAAAACTGATATAGGCATGGCATCATAATCTTTTACATGAAGGCTAGTAACTTTATTTCACCTTGTCTTAATATTCTTGTGAAACCACCCCAAACTAATTGAGTGCAAGGGAAAAATAAATACTGATGAGATCGCAATTGTTCGGAAACTCACGGCTTTGTACAATAATATTAAGATGGTATTAAGAATGTGGCTAATGCAACTGAAGCCAGATTCAATACTCATTGGAAAAATTCCAGTTTCCCCCTTTTGGAATACAAACAATATAAAGGTCGAAGTACTATTGTGCGCTTGCAGATCTATAAGCATCTGTTATTAATTCAGATGCATAAATAGCACACAGCAGTATGAATTACTGGAAACCCCGCTATTTTGATAAATCAATAAAATACAAAGTTATTCTTAAAAAAACTGTCACCTCAGCCTGAAAATGAGTCTTCTTAAAATGTCCTCGTTTCGTAAGACTGAGGAAATGTACATTAATTTATTTGTTTACAACATAATTCATAACTTCAATGCAATTTTCGTAGGATTTGGACAATTTGAGCGCAGAGAGTAAAAAAGATAAAGATGAATTAAGTAAACTTGGGATTGCAGCGAAGGTAAGAAACTGATGTAAACTACGTAACAGTAACAAAAAATGTATGTTGGACCCGTTTTTTATTACTTTTTGGATTTTGAAGGATTCACCAGGCGAAGTTTTATAGGTTTTTTTTACTATCAATGGTAGTCACAGAGATATTTAGATGGACGTTTATCTTAGGTTACGTTTGTATCAACACCAAACTAACCCATATTTTAAAATTCTGAGCCAAATTACTCTAACTTGATGAGCATATTTCTGTTGCCGAAATAGCCAATGTTGAAAGGTCCCATTTGCGTATTGTACGCTACGAAAAATGAGATTTGAGGACAGCATAAAGAACATAGCTGGAATCAGTTTTGCTAGGGCAGTCAGAGAGGCAGAAGACAGAGAAAATTGGCGAAGATTCTGTAGAGATCCCACGGCAGATCGATCCAACCGTTTCGTGATGATGCTGCTGCTACGAAGTTCTTTTTCAAAATTTTTGAAATATTTGGACTATCTCTGTATTAATCGAGTCAATGGTGTATCAAAAAGTTTTAAATATATTTTGGAGGATCTCAGGGGTTTTTTTTGGGGGGGGGTTGTAAATATTTGGGTTAATTTTTGTTTCTAATATATCTGCATGGTTATCTAGAATAGCCATGTTGACTGCACCATTTTAAAAAGTAAGTAACTGCTGCATTTGCTATCATGTAATGTAGTTCTGCTATGTTTTCTTCGTAAACAGAGCCATTCGTTCTATAATTTTCAAATGAGTGGCAAAAGGGAACAATAGGGAACAATAGGGAACAATAGGGAACATTGTGTCACTGCAGAGAGTTTTGCATTTCAAATTATAGGGGAATAAAAGTGCAAAAATTTCGGAGAATACCAGATTTTTAAAAAATACCGGAGAGTATTTTTTTTCTATTTAGAGAAAAAGATTTATGCATTTGACAATATACAATATTTCCATACCAATCTTGTGTGAGGGGAAAATTTTTAAAAAGGAGATTTTTTTCAAAAGCGAACCGAAAGAAAACAAAAATAATTGGCTGTTATTAATTTTGAATTGGGAATACATGCGCCCAATGTTTTTTTAACTTGTTTGAAATCAAATTAAATGCATTGATTTCTTTTTGTTAAGGTCGATCTTGTTTTCTTCGATATCGTTGTCGATTTTTGAAAATCACTTTGGATGGAATTGAAGAAAATTTAGCATCGGAATCGTCAGAATCGGATGTATTTTACAAGTGATCAAGGTTGCTATTGCCCGAAGTAAATCCTTCTAATTTAAAGGCGTGCAGAAATGTGTACATAATGTGAAGTTAGGCTATTTAATTTGTTTCTTTATTCGGGTTATATAGTGTAGTATAATCAGCTGTTTTTGTTTTACTTTATAGCAAGGAGTGGAGGCAATGGCTAAAGCCGAGGAACTTGAAGTCAAAGTAAAAGAGTTGACTACGGAAAACAAGACATTGAGTGATAATTTTAACAGTGAAAGGGTGAGTAGTTGATAGACCTCAGAACAGAGAGCTTCAAATACCCCCACCCTACCTCAAAACAACAAATTACGAGAGGAGCTACCGTCGGTTTGGATTGAAATTTCTCAACCCTGGGTAGGATAAAATGATCTCCAGATTTTATGCTGTGTAGAATTTTCGCCACTACTTTCTTACTAAATTCATGGAGAGAGGAGAAGGCCAGTTTTGTAATTGTGCTTAATTTTGCCACACTACTCAGAGAGCTTAATAACAGCTGTCGACTATTTCAAATAAGAATTAAGATAAATCATTTTATTGTAAGCTATTGGCACCGTCTACTTATAGGAAGCTTTAATTTGTATAAAATATCGATGTTTGTGTGCTTCTAATTTAATGTCTAAAAAGGCTTAGTTACATGTTTGGCTCATACCCTATTCGTATCTTGTAGCTGTAAATTCTTTGTGAATTTTTGCGATTGCGAGTCAAATGCTAGTTTTAATAGTCATTAGATACTCCATGGTATGTCATAATTGTTATCTACAAAAAGAGTAAGGACTTTTTGTTGTTATTCGACTTAATATACAATGCAGCGACCACAATTTTGAGACTGGTAATCCTACTTCAGTGGCTTTTTGAGTAGAGGGAATGTATTGGATGACCTTTGATTTTCATCTAATCGAAACTTGAACCAACCTTTTCTTCCCGTTTTACTCGTATAGATAACAAAGCAGTCACTAAAATATGGTAACACCTGGCCTTATACCGACTTGCCCGTCATTGGTTCTGTTGCACTGTTGGTGTAGTGTTGGTTGTTTTTCCCCGGTATATGGTAGCTTCCGGCCATGTCAGGTTTTAAATTGGATATATTAAAAATTTTGTTTTTTCATTGAAGCCAATGCGCATCCATTTTTCTTGATTACTTTACTTTAACCCCCAGTATCGTATTTTTCAAAGGTGCGTAATTAGATTTTGTATAACTAGGTCCATGGTGGAGATCGAACCCAAGACCTTTCTCTTGAAAAGAACGTGATGCAATAATTGGCCACTACATCAATTTCTTTTCTACAGTATCAAAGAGTTACGTCAGGTTTGTCAGTGAAAACCTATAAAACCTGCTAAGAAATAATTATTTTTAAGTTTATGTTATTATTTCTGATGCACTGTGTAATGTTAACGGTTATTGTAGCCAGTCATGGATCGTTATCTGCCTCTCTCTGCTTTTCAAAAGAGGCCCATGGCCACTTCTTGTTTTTACCAATTCTTCATTACTTTCGCTGCTGATGGAATTTACGGGCTCCACATGTTCCTCTCTGTATTCCTTCTTACTGTAAATTTCCTCTGCTAATATGTTAAGTACAAATGACATTTTTTGTATTTTGAGACTAATAAACTGATAAATGTGCCTGTTTTCAGATACTTCGTAAGAAATACTACAATATGGTTGAAGATATGAAGGGTAAAATTCGTGTTTATGCACGATCAAGGCCACTCAGCAAATCGGAATTAGACAGGGTAAATATTTTACAGCATGAAACTATAAAATAAGAATATTAGAGGTAAACTTTTTGAAATGTCAAAATATTTTTTACTGCATTAAATACATTCGTCAATTACGTTTTTTGAAGGATGGCAGAAAGCACTTTTCCGAAGGGTAAAATTTTTATTGTGTTTACATATTTTGGAAAGGTTTTTACAGATTAACTCGCTTTCTTAGAACCTTCGGTAGTTGTTTGGGTTGTTGTTGACCCTTCATTATTTTTGGGTGCCAGATGTTAGTACGGTTTTTTTTCTAGTTTTAAAGATTGTATTCCTAAGGCTTTGGGTTCAAATGTTGTGTATAACTCTACGTGTGACACCTGCAGTGATGCCTTTTATGGTAAAACCATATATCATTTGAACACCAGAGCGTCTGAACATCCAGGTGTTTTGCCTTTAACACGAAAACATATAACTAACGACCCTTCGCTGTGTCACAACATCTCACAAACGGTAATCGTGCCATTCCATCTCTAGAGAATTCTCCTTTATGACTACAGCTGTCTCAAGTTTTTAACTCTAATTTAAAGGAAGCTTATTGATCCATCAAGACAAACATATTATAATTGGTTGTTACCTCAAGCCCTATATTCTTATTTAGTAATAATTGACCGTTGAGAGAAACGTAATCATCATCCTTTTTTCTGGCTGGTTGAATTCACCAGAACAAGCAAGGAATAACATACTTTTTGCCTAAAACAGAAAAAACAAATAATCCAAAAAAGTGTAGACCAATCACATGCCTGCCAACCACATACAAAATATTAACATCGATTTTAGCAGACAGAACTTACAACCACTTAGAGGAAAACAGTTTACTAACAACTGAACAGAAAGTATGTAGGAGAGGTTCGTATGGTTGCAAAGACCAACTCTTGTAAATGGAATGATTCTTGAAGATTGTAAAGTAGAGAGAAAGAATTTGAATACTGCCTGGAAAGACTACAGAAAAGCTTTGGACAGTGTTCCCCATAGTGGGATTATTAAAGCAATGCTAACCAATAAATTTATACCAGATCTAATAGGATGTATGACACATAGCATGAATAAATGGCAAATAACGATGATACTTAGTTTTTCCTCAGGCTCCATAGGAATAACTTCTATCAGAATTAAAAATGGAATATTTCAAGGAAAATCACTGTCTGCTCCCCTATTCTGCTTATTCTGCTTATTCTGCTTATTATTTATTCTCTAGTACCTCTCAGCAATCTAATAAATAACACAGAACTGGGATATGAAATTAACAAGGAGCGAAATCACCTGTTCCACATGAATGACCTGAAATTGTACTCTAAGAATGATAATCAATTAGAAGGACTTTTGAACAGAGTAAAGATATGTTGTGACGACATTAAAATGCAATTTGAATTGGGCAAATGTGCCAAAGCATCCTTTAAAGGGGGAAAACTGACAAATAAATCAAATGTAAAGGTCGATGCTAAAATGATTGTTCACGAAGAGGAGCAAAAAGGCACATATAAATATTTAAGCATAGAGGGAGGTAATGGCATCAAACACGCAACGATGAAAGAAAAGGTATGAAAAGAATACTATCGAAGACTTAAGATGATCCAGAAAAGTGAACTGACCACTCCAGTAATTTCGGTGCCATTAACACTTTGGCAATCCCTGTGGCAACATAAAGTTTCAATGTAAATATCTGGCAGACAAAAGAACTGAGAAAAATGGTTCCCAGAACCAGAAAAATAATGACAATACACAGAATGAATTACCCTAAAGCAGATGATGAAAGGATATACCTTGCAAGAAAGGAAAGTGGAAGAGCGATGATTCAATTTGAGTATTCTTATAAAACAAGAACTGTAGGTTTAGAAACGTATCTGAAAGAAACAAAAAACAAGCTATTGAAACAAATATACAAAAATGAAAGCGACAAGAACAAAATTATATTCTGTCCAAAAAGAAGCTATTGAATTTCACAGATAATTTTCACAAAAAGTCCCCGATTCTTTGTAAAGAAAAATATATAGTGATTAAAAAGTTATTGGGAAAAAATGTGCCGGTTTGAAAAAGTTTGGTTCTACACGTTGTTTGCTTATCACTGACTGAAAATGACAGGCTGTTGAAAAGATAAATCAAAATTCACCCGAAAAAATGTTTAATATGTCAAGTGAATCACAATCCATACAGTTCATTGACAGTGAGAAATCTTTTTGGTGTCAAGGACTCAATTATGATATTTCAGTCAGTAACAGATCATGTTTTGTAGAAAGTTCTACAAAGAGATTAACTAGCATTAGATTATTGCTCTGGTTGTCAAGTTTTTTTTTAGTTTTAATGTTTTCCTACGCTAGTACTACCTAAAAGAATGATAGTAATAGTCTTAATAATAATAATATATATATATTATATATATATTATAATAGTCTTAATAATAATATAATATATATATTATAATAGTTTTAATATTAATAATAGTCTTTCAGTCTTTCATCTTCGATTTGCCTTTGAAAATTGAGATTTTGAAAGAGGTAGGATCATATTAACCATAAAATTTGGACTATCAGGTGAAGCAGTAAACGTCCTTGTGCAAGCATTTTCAATTTACCGACAGTAAACAAGCAGACTGTCTAGATATATGTTGATTTCTTTACCAAAAGCTAGTAATAAATGTGGAGACACTAAAGAATATGGGATGGCTGAGTTATATCAAAAGGAACTTTAGAATGATTTTTAACTGATTACCTGCCATTAGATCTGCTTTAATACAGGTTGACGAAAACTTGATTGACTTTAAACCCACACATTTCACAGAGCGCTCCACAAACAGTGCGAGCAAACCCATATGTAGAGTGATTACAATAGAAACCGTAACCAGAAAATACCAGAAGACCGTAACGCAATATAGAAGGGACAAAATTTGTATTTATTGTGAGACAAACTAGCATAGAAACAATGATTGCAAGGCAGTGACTTATAAAGCTAAATGCAATTCGATATCCAGTTTAAACTTACTTTTTTCAATTCTACAAGAAGTGGTCATTGTGCTATGTTTTTCCAACTACCGTTTGCCCGAGTGCAGACGTTAACACCATCCATCAATATGTATCAAAGGAAGTCGAGTTCTGACTTAAAAAATGTATAAAACACAGTAGTTGCATGCCTTTTCGCAATTATGAAAGTTAGTAAAGAAAATTCCTCCCATCTTCGGTAGAGCATAAACTAGCAGCTAGGATTCCTCGTCCCTTCTAACCCAAATAGCAATTAAACTGGTACAACTAGGGACAATAATTGTAAGAAACAGTCGAGTTTGAATAAAATTAATTTTTCATAGTTAGATACTGAGTCAAAAGGTGCCACGTTTGATATTTTAGTCGAGTTTGAATAAAATTAATTTTTCATAGTTAGATACTGAGTCAAAAGGTGCCACGTTTGATATTTTATATGAAACTATGCTGGTTAAGAATGACTTGATAATCCCGAATAGAAGAAAATGAGTAAGACTGCGAATTACTTACTATTTACAATAAAGAGCATCATAAAGAAACTTGAATACCTTACACAAATGCTACTCAGGTTAGGGAATTACTCAAAAATCAAAATAGAGTTTCTCTGTAGGTCGGAAAATTAGCTGAACATGCCGCTGGCCTTAGTCAATTTGGTTCTACTTTCCTGTCACTCGGCCTTAAGCTAGAGTCAATATTTTTCTGACAAATTCTTCTGTTGAACAGTGTTGCGGTCCGGACAGGTTATATGACTGGGGTATTGAAGATAGTTCTTAAACAGACCCGATAGTAGACAACTGAGAATTGGAACAACTGCTTTGCAGAAGCTCAAGAAGTATACGTTAAACAAGTAAGATGTAGACGGTAGGTAACTCTTGCCAACACAAACATCTCCACATTTGAGATATCAAGAAAAAGAATAAGAAACATAACTCATTCTTTTCAGGTTAGGACTACATAATAGTTCCCGTAAACGTAATGCCATGTGGTCCATTTTCACAAATATTTGGAGGTTGCCCCTTCATTGCAATACTTGCTGTCGAACGATTTAAGGAGATTTCATTCATTACCAACTACACAGACAGGGTATCTGAAACAAGCCTTTTCTCAAGTCCTTATGAAGGAACAGGATCGAGATGCTTTCCTGTTTCACTGCATCAAGAACGGAGAGAATATTATGCTAGCGGGTTTTCTTTTCACGACAGCATTATTAGAACTCTTACAGCCTACATTATTATTGGACGAGACATCCAAGTACCACCTTAAAAGTGAACAAATTGAGTTCCTAGAAGCAGTAAAGTAAACTTAGTGAGAATTTTTAATTGGACGGTTAATCTTGGGTGCTGCTACAGAAGGAAAAATAAGAACTTTGTGCGTCATAACTGTTGTCAACTTAAAGCCAATGACACAAACAAGGATTTTTACAGTGGTCATGTCGTATCCTCTTGTTGAAAGATATTTAAAACTGCCAAAGGAGCTCAGGTGGAAAGTTGGATGCAAACAAACATCAATCAATAATAAGTTTTTATAGGAATAAAAAAATCACTTTTTTCGGCTGTCCACTGTTTTTTGTAGGTAGACTGTGAGTATGCTGATTTTCTTTTACTGATTTGGTTAATTAGAATTTCAAGAAAGATTTTCTATTTGCTTAGTTGGCTTGGTGAGAAATCCATACAAATTAACTTTGTTAGAGTATGTGAATTATAATCAAAAATACTAATAGAAGCATAGAATAGTAAATCGTTGAAACTATACATTTTTTCAGACTTCCTGTTTAATTAAATCCAGTTGAACCAGAAGTTATAAAATTAACTTACCACTAATTGCTTATTTTCTCATTGCCGCTTTACAGGGTAACTTTAGCATCATCAAATCCCCAGATGAATACACACTTATTGTGGACACGGCAAGGGGGCCAAAAGAGTTCCAGTATGATGAGATCTTCACTGATTATTCAACACAGGAAAAGATCTTTGAGGACGTTAGTGTAAGTATAATTCACAAAATTCTATCAGATCTACTTTTGAATACAGTTGGTAACACTAATCTTGTGTAGTGGGCTATAAAATAGTAATTTCGGGGCACTTCCAATGTTCGCAAAGCTACCATAATTACGGTAAAGTCAAATTTCTGCATGCAGAACATCTTATTAGTATAAGACGTTATGTGTGATTATGGTAACTTTGTTTTTAATAATTTATAACATATACATTGATACACAAAGACCTTGTTGGCTGGTGTAGAGTTGCATTGACTTAAGTTACTACAGGAGATGTGTTAGGTAAACATTATACTATACTAAATGTTTTAGTAATATAGCCCATAGTATTTTGAAATAAGCCTTAGAAGTCATCTATAACAGATATAACATGGAGAAGAATTGCAGATTTTTCTGAATTTTGAAAGCTCCAACTGCACCTGGAAAGTGAAATCTTTTACGCGACAGGGGTTGGAGCTGTAAAGGTCCACGCATTGCATTGTATCCAAATGGGACGTGATTCAGGGTAAAGGATGCAAAGGTTTGACTGTATGAACTCTTCATGCATGTTTACTTATAATCATAGAAAGCTGGCCTTTATTAATTGATTTTAGGAGCAGATATTCACGTCAGATTATATGACTGCTCACCTCGTATTCCAATGTAATGGAGCTGTAGAGAACATTGAGGTTCGCTTGTAAAAGTTTTTTTCGGCATTTAATCAATTTATTTTTTGTCGCATGCCAACATGCATTATATTTCTGGGTTTTTTTTATAGCACATCTTTGCCTGTTTGTTACTTGTTTTCTATACAAAGATTTGTTTTTGTTTTTAGAATCTTATTCAGTCAGCAGTGGATGGTTACAATGTTTGCATATTTGCTTATGGTCAGACAGGGTCTGGAAAAACCTTCACTATGATTGGAGACAAAGAACAAAAGTTTCCGGGAATTGCCCCGCGTGCCTTCAAGGCCATCTATAGTTTGATAGCAGAAAACAAGTAAGAACTATGTCTTTGTAGAAAATCGTCATGTTATGTTTCTAAACGTTTCATTATTAAGAGGAAAAGAGAGTGAGAAAGAGAGAGAGAGAGAGAGAGAGAGAGAGAGAGAGAGAGAGAGAGAGAGAGAGAGAGAGAGAGAGAGAGAGAGTGTGTGTCTGTGTGTCTCTGTGTATACATGTATGTATATATGTATGTATGTATGTATGTATATATGCATGTCTGTATGTATGTATGTATCCATGCATGTATGTATGTATCAATGTATCTATGCATTTATTTATTTATTTGTTTATTTATTTGTCTTAGAATATTTAACCAAGAGACAATGTTTCACTTGCTATGATTTATGCTATTAATGAAAGTCCTGTATAACAAACTGTAAAAATCTATAAGTATAAAAATAAAAATTAGAAATCATAAAATCTATGAGGTCACAAACAATACAATAGATCTACATAGTTTGATTTAACAATTGACTAAGCGACAAAAACACTTGCAAGAAAAACCATGATGAAGTCAAGTGTTTACCAGGTAAACTTTCTAATTTAGGTCTGATAGCCAGACAATTGACCAGATTACA
>RDPX01000110.1:1688646-1702437 GCA_003991215.1 Morbakka virulenta | reverse complement strand
CGCACTGGTAATCAGTGATGTCATTTAAAACTTAAAACAGGCCTTCTATAAAAAACACAAAAGAGGGTGTTAGAGAGCAAAATAAATTATGTAAAAAGTACTTGATACGCAATTGACCACATAAGAAATGTACAGTATTGTCTCTTGGAGTATTCTTTGAGAGGATGAGTCTCCTTTGGCTAGGGTAAAACGCACATTCCACCGTGAATAAGCGTAGTTAAAGTCGTATAAACGTGAGACCTGCACTACTTATTACTCTGATTTTAGTCAATTGGCAGGGTATCGAGATGGAATTTGCTATTTTCTCCTTCTTTTAGGTCATGTCTTGATGAGTTAAGTTTAGTAAAACTGACCATTGCTCAACAGAATTATTGCTTTTCGTGATTTATAAAAATGCAGGGTGCAATAATCTTACGTTTTATTCCTGTAGGTTTTACGAAACATATATAACCTCAGCAGGGACGTGTTTTAATGTTGGAGAACACCTGCTGCCTTGCCTCTAGTTCTTTCATGTACCTACCATTAAAAAGTCCTTTAAAAAGTCACTTTTGATCCTGATAGAATTTTTGGCCAGGAAAACTCCTTCTATGTCGCATTCATTTGATGCTAATGTAATAACCAGGATATTGGCCTTAACTGTTCAGCTGATTGATTGCACTAGACATACAATAACACTGATTATTTTAATGTTATCGTTTACTTAAATGGTTGTCCGGGTACGTTTATCGCCCGCATTTGTTTTAAAAGATTGTACAGGAACACAATCCCTCAGAGTCTTGTTAATTTGTTGACCATGATTGGACCATATTCAATTCAGATACATTTTACAGGGTTTTCTATTATAAAGCACTTGCCAATCTACACAGGCTATACAGTAGTGACATACCTACGGGGTACACGTGATAACATTGTGTATGCATGTGCATATGTATATATACTAACAAAGGCTTGTATTTGTGCTGGAGAGTGCTCTATATTTGATAAAAAAACAAACAGAGGGAAAATAGTAAACTTGAGAAATATCTACATTTCTTGTGCAACTTAATCTTTCCCGTATTTAACGATCATCGAGTACAAACTAGTCAGCTTTATGTATAGCAATTCTTTAGTAAACAAGCCAAACATTCCACGGTTCTCAAGGCCTAACATTTCTCTTGCAGTTCTTTTAAATGTATTGGTTTTCTCGGCAGCACTAAGAAATCAGTTTTTCTCGTTGGTGATTTGTGTACGTGATCTCTAGCTTGTCACCCAACACAAAATGGGCAGTAGTTAAGGATATTTGTTTTAAGTTTACTTATAAAGTATATTATATTATATTATATTATATTATATTATATTATATTATATTATATTATATTATATTATATTATATTATATTATATTATATTATATTATATTATGTTTTATTATATTATAATATGATTTATTATATTATATTATATCACATTATATTATATCATTTTATATAATATTATATTATATTAAATTACATTATATTATATTTATTAGATATTATGTTATATTATATCTAGTATGTATAATGTGTAAGCTGAATATGTCTCGATACAGAGTTTACCGTAATAATCTTTAATTGAGAAGCCTAGCTTTAAAAACACTCAGTAAGTGTACAAGAAATTGGATTGAGTGTATTAGACTACTGAATTCAATGTTATAAGTTTAGTTTATGTAGCAGTTCCAAAAGTTTCACTTTGTGACTGTTTTTAGGTATTAAAAAAACACTACTTTGAAAGACAAAGGTATACTGAAATTGATTGCCAGGTATTCCATTTCTATGATAACGTTTTTGTATTTGTAACCAGGTTTAAGCATTAGTAATTATGGGACACAGTATGGTTTTGTATGGCTTAGTAGAAATGTTATACACTATTTAACTGAATTACACTTTCATCAGTCAAATATCATCTACCTTAACTCTTGATAGGCTAAACTAGATATAAAGAAGGATAAAAAGGTTTGTACGGGGTTTTATTTGATTCCTTTTTTTTCGTGGTTACTCTTTTCCTTCTCATGCTGATTGCTTATTTTTTTGCTTTAACGGCTTTGTGGAGAAACTGTTTTGCAAAACAAATAATGGTATTTATGCCAACAATTAAAAATTCAATATTGGAATTAAAATGAATTTCTACCAGATATTTTTTTCTTGTGGTGGTGGTAAAGTTATTTGAGTATCACAAGAACATAAGATAGAATGGTTGCTGTTGGAACCGCTGCCGCGTCACTTCGCTCCTGCAGACCGGTATACTACTTGTGTAGATAACATCCAAAACTCATTTTTGATTAAGCGATTTTTTTTTTATTTAGCAAGTTAATTTTCCACGTCACACGTTTTAAACCTTTGCCCATGTTCCAGTAGGTTAATTTATTACAAACACTGGCTTTTTTGTGAAATAAGCGTTTTAATTTATTGATCCAGACTTTACATTATCCTTACAAGTTTACCAAAAATAAATAAGCAAGGCCCACGATACCATTGCCTTTGAATAAGAACTCTGAAATGGTTTTGGTTCCACTGAGACATGAAGTACTGCTTTTTGGCCAATAGAACGACTTATTAGGGGAAGCGCTTTCTTGGTTTCTCTAAATGAATTGGTGGCGTTAATGCCCTACTGACGTTTTATCGTAATAATTTGAAGTTATCACAGGCATTTTAACCTGGACTTTCATTCAAGATGAATATCCTCTCTCACAAAATATTTGTTACTATTTTATTTACTTAGGGTATGGTTATTGTCAGCGGAGCACAGGTCCAATCAGCATCCAATGAGGAAGAACTGATGTCTCTGTTCGAAAGAGGTTCATCAACTAGACATATATCGTCAACAAGTAAGAGTATCAGCAATGATCGTGTTGTCTTTTTATTTTTGCCTCTGAAAAATAAGTCAGTGGAATGATGGGATAGAAATGGCTACTGCAAGTGGGGAAAAAAAGGAATGTTAGAGAAGTAGACCCTTACCTTTTGTCGCATTTCCTCGTATACTTTAGCAGTATTTCATCAATATCGTATTTTCGACTTTGTGTTGCGTGTTAGCCTGCTGGTCAATCTGCAATCAGTCATAAGCTTGATGAACAATTTTACATTTTGAAATACTTCTATCTGGTAGGTAGTAAGAAGTGACTGGGGAAAAGTTGTTAGAAAAGCTTAGTACATAAGACATTTGACCTCATTTTTTCATATGAATTCCATACAAAATCCCATACAGATTCACATTGTAACGGTGTTGGTTATACTTGTATTTGTGTGATTTCCTTTTTTTCAATCAGATAATATTTTCAGGAGAGAATTTGAATATGCCATCCGTACCCACTCGGCAAACTGTTTTGCTTGGGCCGAATTTTTAATAACTGTGTCTGTGCCATTTAGAGTGTTTTTTCTCCCAGGAATGCGTAATCTTATGTCTTACTACAGATGTTACCAGTTAAAGAATTTTAATTTTTGTTAACACTGATGTATTGTGATTCTTATAATTATATTTTGATAATTCAGTTACGATATTTATAGATGGTGGTATACCATCAAGTTCATTGCTTTTTATCGGAAATACATAATGATACCATGATTGGTGGGGTTTTTTTATAGAAATGAATGCTGAAAGTTCAAGGTCACATCTTGTTGTAAGCGTTATCATTGAAAGTACAAATGTTACCTCAGGAGCTGTTACTAAAGGAAAGGTTTGTAATACTATATCTATTTTTTTGAGTTTTATTTGTTAATGTTTCTGTAAGTACTATTGATTACGTGTGTTATCAAGGAGTATCATTTGGGGGTTTGATTGTTGAATGAATGCCAGTATCGGAAATGAATATCATTGGTTACCTTGATGTTGGAAATATTTCTAGTTATGACCACCACCTAAATAAGTACAAAATGGAGAGAGAGGGAGGGAGAGAGAGAGAGAGAGAGAGAGAGAGAAAGAAAGAGAAAGAGAAAGAGAAAGAGAAAACAGTGTGTGTGTGTGCGTGTGTGTGCCTCTTTGTGTCTCTGTGTGTATGCCTCTGTGTGCCTCTGTGTGTATGCCCCAATGCTGAATGGTCCCAGTTTATGGTTGCAACAATTAACGAGTCGATTTGATGCGACAAACACGTTTCATGTTACAGACGGTCACAACTTTCTGCCTGTACAATAACAAGAGCCGTCGTTGTTATGCTCACTGTTCTTGTTGCCGGCCCTGGACATCATGAATCATTAAATGTTGATCTAAAATTCAAAGTTTCATTTTAATGGCATTGAAGTTATTTTTTGTGGGAACCGATTTTTAAATGTACTTGTTAATTTAGTATTCTCTGTGGATTGTGTAGTCAAATATATTAGTGATTTATTTTTTTATTTTTTATGTAGTTGAGTTTGGTTGATCTTGCTGGTTCAGAAAGAGCTGCAAAAACTGGCGCTACGCCCGAACAATTAAAGGTATTGGCCTTATTTTGTGTCGAATATTAATTAAACTAATTTATTGAATTAGGCGGTTTTTATATGGGTTTCCTTCTGCCTTCTTTCCAATTTTGAGTTTAAAAAACTGAGCATCATTGCATAGTGTTGTGTATTGGATTTTTATTGGAGAAAACCAATTTATCGTACCTGTTTCAGTTCTGAAAAGCAGAATCCGTTAATGCAGAAACTTTTGCAAGAGTACCAAAACAGTCACTGTATACTATCCCGTAACTCATTGCTACAGAATATAACAAACCACTGGGTATTTCATTTTTTAAACGAAATAAATTTCTTTAAGTAGTATAACGTCATTAACCCAGACAATACCCATCAAAGGGACTTACGTTCTGGCAGTAAGGAATTTCTTGGCCGAATCCCCGTCTTGACGCCAACCAATGGCCTTTTCTTTTGTCAAGTTCCAAATTATTTTCGCCTCTTCGAGGAAGCGAACCCGAACTCTCTTTGTTACGGTGCAACTACACTAACCATTAAACCACGACTCCTCAGAACGGTGACAATGTATATTAAACTAAAATGTTAATCTCTTGGCTGTCAGAAATAAACACCTTTCTTCAAGATTGATTTTTATGTCAATGACACTAATACCATTGTCTCACATTTAAGAGACTCGCTTGTAGTCCCAACGGTTCACCGGACAGAAAAACCCAAAACTATCGAGGTTATTACACATATTTGAAGCATCAAGTATCAATTTCAGGTGTCACTTTATACTCGTGATTGATACCTTTCAAGATTTTTTTTATATTTACTGTAAAATAATACTGTATACTAACATTTCGACCGACCAAAGATCTAGATTTCCATACACAGTATGCCAAGAAATTTAATTACTTTAAGGAAAAAAAACTCCATTTGTATGAAGTTTCTTTCTCTTCACCTTTTTTTATTCCAAGCCTGTTTTTTGTTGTTGTACATGATAATGTTGGGTTTTTGAACGATCCTTAAAGCTAATGTGCAAACATATTGATTGTTGCACGGTGGCTTTAAGGATCGTTAAAAAACCCGATAGTTGCTTTTGTAGTCGTTCTTTCGGCAGAAATGCTAGTCATGCGGTGCCCTAGGTCCAGCGGGAGTTTTGAATGAATTGTAATAACACAATATATGAATACTTTGTCTGCAGAACTACATATAGTCCAGTAAAGACGGAGGCGTTTACAACTGCAACATTGTATTGGTGCTTTGTGTAGCGTATGATATAAGAAGTAGTAGATTTTGGTCTTGAAACAGAAGAAGGATAAAATTTTATCATGAATCAGCTGCCATTTTAATTGCGGCTTGCCGATTGCATCTTTGTCACGTTGCTCGAAGGAATCAATTATGCATATATATTTCGGGTTTCTTTCTGCTTCGGTTGAATTAAGTCCTTATTTGTTAAATACACAGCAATATATGGACGCAAAGGTATCACTAGATAGTATGTGAGTGGCATTAGATATTTGAAAAACTGTTTGCGCTGTGGCTAATGCTTACTGTTCGTCCACCCTTTACAGTCTTCTGATTTTTCTACAGAGTTGTTGATGGATCAGTTGTATTAATTTGACCAAGACCTGTAGGAAACCTTTTTTAGATACAGTCTGAAACAGGGTGTAAATGACCTACGCCGAAGTCCGATTGTTGTTTACTGATCTTTATTTATCGTCGTAATCAGACCGTCAACTGTGACAATAAAACGAACCAAAATAATAAATTGAAATACAAAATCACCTTTAATATAAAGGTTTATGACAAAGATATGTAATAATTATCATTTATACAATTAACAAAAACACAAATCACGATATGAAACAGTGAAACATTTGTCTGTATTTTGATAACATGGCATACATTATGTTTCCCTTAGTCTTACATGAAACACCCGCCTAAAGGGCGGGACAATTTCTGGCTACTTTAATTGCTGGTCAGATCCTAGAACTTTACATCGCTTACTTTCTTAGGCTCAATATTAGCGATATACGTTAACTCTACATAAAACAAACCATCGATAATAACATGACATGTGAAACGTGTAATAACAATATGAAACGATAATCTGTTTTCCAATTTCGTCATAGCTATAATTATGTCGCTGTTAAAATTTGCAAATTTTCACATACAATAATAAAAACGTATTTAACATAATATTTCTTACCAACTTTGCTTAGATTAGGCATAGAAAATTTTCGTGGCCTCGTCTAACCTCCTCGGGATTACTTTAAAGCTTGTTATGTCCCGAGAGAGGGCAGTTTCGTTTCTTAATTCCAAAAACAGTCTGTCCTCTCTGATGTTTTGATCGAAAGTAGTGCACACAGAGATGGGCATGGCACCTGAATCGTGTAAATCATGCGCCGAAATTATACGTAAATAAGACAAAACATCAGAAGTGAACAGAATGTGGTTTGGTATACTTAAACAACAGAAAATACCAATAAACGAAATAAAACATGTTATCAACAAATAATAACAACTAAAAATATTTTCTGGACAACGAACATAATGGTTATATAGGGACTATATTCTATATACATTCTGCAAGAATGCAGAATGAATAAATTCTGACACAATCGTAAATATTTTATGTACACAGGGTATCAAGAAGATCAATAAAAAAACATTTTGTTAATGTGAAATAAAGGTAGTTTAGTTTTTGATCGATTCAATCTGGAAAAAACAACTTTCTGATACAATTGCTCTTTGGAATAGGCATTGCACAGCTTAGTTACGCCTACGTTTATGCCATCAGCAATACGGTTACTGCACTTTTGTATTCATGATCTATGATTTCACTGGTGTTGCCTGCTACTTACTGCCTTTTGTTTATATTGTTACAGGAGGCCCAATCTATTAACAAATCTCTTAGTGCTCTTGGTGATGTGATCTCAGCACTATCCAGTGAACAAAGTTTTATTCCGTATCGTAACAATAAGCTTACATTGCTTATGCAGGATTCACTTGGTAAGTACTTTTCTTGGGCCTGTGGAGGCCTGCTTTGGCAACTGTGAGGATATATTGTGTGATCTATCACTCGGTACCATTTAATTTATTCGATATGAAGAACTTAAAGCGTCATTTTGACCGTTTTGAAAAATTGTAGACAGTAAGTATGCCGAATCAAGGGTTTTTACATTGTTTTACTTTTCCTTATTTCTATATAAAAATTAACCAGCTTAAATTCAATTAAATAACAATAACGCCCAACATTACAAGCATGTGTTAAAATATAATTACCATTACAGAATTTGAAAATCGAAGCTTTTTAACAGGGTTCAGCATAGATGTGATACTAACGTTTTGTTTTTAAGACAACGAAAATGGTCGACAGTAAGTAACATACTGGAGAGTGGGCAATTCTTTGAGTGAATTCCGGTGTGGTAATGACAGGACGTATTACAGGACTGGCTCCTTTTACGGTGTAAGACACCGGCAGGCTAAGAAATTTATTTTGTGAATATATTCAGAGCAGTTCCGATCTTTTCATTTGTTGCCACGAAGCTTGCCTGAGGTCATTTCTCTGTGGTTTCCCAATACAAGATGAACATTTCAGCAGATTTTAATCCATCAGTTCTACATAAAAGAGTTCTAGTTTTGATTGATAAATATGACATTAAAGCAAAGTTTATCATTCAAGCTTGAAATGTTGCTTCGCCAGACATTTTTGCTGTAGACTTGAACAATGTAAAGGAAAGTTAACAAATTCAAATTCAAAATACTAATTTTACTAGGGACAAAAGTCTACTTTAATCTAGTGCTTCGACATTTTCTACTCATGCATCTACATTCACTTACTTGGCAACGTCACATAATGTTTATGTAATGGATGACGATTGCCTTCAATGATGCTAGTGGCTGTGGAGTTTCTTGTAATACACTGACTAAGCCCTTTGCTTTCCATCTAGCCATTCCTTTACAAGCACATTCTTTTTTTACAAGAAATTTAGTCTCTACAGTCACCATAAAAAAAACCTGACCCTTTAACATCTGTTTATGGTGTTATAAGTGCATATGTATGCTTTTTTATGTGCGCTAACAAAGTTATAATTACATTTTATTTTTATCATTTTACAGGTGGAAATGCCAAGACTCTTATGTTTGTCAATATTTCTCCGGCCGATTACAATTGTGATGAAACCATCACGTCGCTAACGTAAGTTGCTTACTTTGAACCACTATGGATTTTTTGTAGTCATCAATCCTCACAATTGAAACTAGTTAAATTTTCTTGGCAAATACATTTTTCTATACTGACCAATATGAAAGAATAAAGTATTATAGTTTATTTCCTTGACTTCTTTTACTTTAACTAAAACATGCAAGCGCTTGTTTGCATTGTAGTTTTATCTTGATCCAATATAAGAACCACCGTCCAAAATGTGAAAACAGATTACCCGAAGAAAAAAATACGCTTAAGAAGGCTAGCACTCCTTTCGCCGTTGGCTTGAGTTTGAACCTTACTGAGACTTATTTAATACCTGTATAAGCTATAGCATGTGACCTTTCTTTCTTTTCTTGCTAAAAGGTTCTCTTTTTTTAATGTTTACTATGAAAGTCATAAATTGTTTGTATTAAATGAGCTGCACCTTTTAGCGCTAACCCTTGTACATACTGAATTTCTTTCTAAGATTGTTGCTTCTGAAAATCAATAGCCGCAGTTGTATCCTTTCATATCCATAAGAAGTAACAGTTTTGCCAGCATAAAAGCGGAATTTCATAGGTTGTAATATATGCATATATATATTTGTAATATATATAGGTTGTAATATATGCATATATATATATACAACCTATGAAATTCCGCTTTTATGCTGGCAAAACTTTTACTTCTTATGCATATAATATATTATGCACATAATATATATATATATATATATATGTGTGTGTGTGTGTGTGTGTATAATTCGAGCAAGTCTTACCAATATGATAAGAAGAGGTCGTAACACAACAATGCACCGTTACCGGTCTTCTCAAATAGAAACCATTCGGGGGAGATGTAAAGACAAAGAAAACCACATTAACTTTGATTGTACGCCGACATGCAATTCTGTCTTCATTCGGTCACAACAAACTTTTTACAGATTTATGATAGATCAAAATGCATTTTCTTTTAGTCTTTCTTATCGTCGCAGATAACATGAATAACCTTCATTGATTTCTCATTTGGTATCACGTCTTGTAAATCTTACTGCATCTACCTCTTACAGTATATCTTACTCATACTTGGTTTTCTTCTGTATTCTTTCGTTACCTCGTAATAGTGAAAATAATTCCTTTCTCTTGGCATACCCCAGATGTGGCTAAGTTGACACCACACAGTTCTCAAGACCACAATTCGATAATAATCAAAATAGCATCAAATGCTTTCGGGTCATGATAAAGTAAACGGTGACCAAATCTTAAAAAGACTATTACATACAGTTCCATTGTTTTTATTTCACCAAAAGTTGCATAATTACATTTTGACCCGGTATTTTTGTCTTCTTGCATCGATACTTTTTCGGTATTTACCCGGTATTTTTGTCTTCTTGCATCGATACCCGAGACATTTTTTGAATTTTTATCACTGACTTGTAGTTCGATCACCTTGAACAACGTGAGCTGCCTGACAGTTAAACATGCCCATCCACTTCGTGACTGCTTTCTTTAGAATCCATACTCTTGGTTAAGGTGGAAGAAAGACGTGCCTTTTTATGGTGACAACTAGGGCTTAACTCGTAAAGAACCGGAAAAGTTAATAACAGAGGAACTTAAGCGGCGTCTCACTTTATTAGGATAGAGTTTTAAAAGGAGGGGAATGAAATTCCCTTTCTTTTGTATATCAAGTGATTTTGAAAAGAACTATTTTGGTTTTTTTTGTGCGAGGAGAAAAAGAAGTTGTCATTTTTTAAGTTATCTTGCCATTTCCATCTGCCTTGGTGCGCTCTGCTGCTCTATATGGCAAAGAGGTTCAGACGAATTGGAAATAGATCTCGTAAATCAGCAGCTTACAAAGAAAACATATGACAACTACGCATTATGTGTAAATATATGTAGATGTATAATTTGGTGTATCTATAGCAAATTTAACCTCCCTTCGCGTCCAAAGTTCCTTTAACTTGCTGTTTTCACAGTTTAAATGCGTAATTTAAGTTTATGCACCTATTTTTTCAGAAAAGCCTCAGAACGTTCTTGAGAACCACTATCAGACAGCTATTCGTAGTTTTGTTAAGCAATAAAGCTTGTTAATCTTTTCAGAAAACATTTCACTCTCCAGGTTTGTTTATTTGGGAATTCTTCGTCGCTGATANGACCTTTCTTTCTTTTCTTGCTAAAAGGTTCTCTTTTTTTAATGTTTACTATGAAAGTCATAAATTGTTTGTATTAAATGAGCTGCACCTTTTAGCGCTAACCCTTGTACATACTGAATTTCTTTCTAAGATTGTTGCTTCTGAAAATCAATAGCCGCAGTTGTATCCTTTCATATCCATAAGAAGTAACAGTTTTGCCAGCATAAAAGCGGAATTTCATAGGTTGTAATATATGCATATATATATTTGTAATATATATAGGTTGTAATATATGCATATATATATATACAACCTATGAAATTCCGCTTTTATGCTGGCAAAACTTTTACTTCTTATGCATATAATATATTATGCACATAATATATATATATATATATATATATATATATATATATGTGTGTGTGTGTGTGTATAATTCGAGCAAGTCTTACCAATATGATAAGAAGAGGTCGTAACACAACAATGCACCGTTACCGGTCTTCTCAAATAGAAACCATTCGGGGGAGATGTAAAGACAAAGAAAACCACATTAACTTTGATTGTACGCCGACATGCAATTCTGTCTTCATTCGGTCACAACAAACTTTTTACAGATTTATGATAGATCAAAATGCATTTTCTTTTAGTCTTTCTTATCGTCGCAGATAACATGAATAACCTTCATTGATTTCTCATTTGGTATCACGTCTTGTAAATCTTACCGCATCTACCTCTTACAGTATATCTTACTCATACTTGGTTTTCTTCTGTATTCTTTCGTTACCTCGTAATAGTGAAAATAATTCCTTTCTCTTGGCATACCCCAGATGTGGCTAAGTTGACACCACACAGTTCTCAAGACCACAATTCGATAATAATCAAAATAGCATCAAATGCTTTCGGGTCATGATAAAGTAAACGGTGACCAAATCTTAAAAAGACTATTACATACAGTTCCATTGTTTTTATTTCACCAAAAGTTGCATAATTACATTTTGACCCGGTATTTTTGTCTTCTTGCATCGATACTTTTTCGGTATTTACCCGGTATTTTTGTCTTCTTGCATCGATACCCGAGACATTTTTTGAATTTTTATCACTGACTTGTAGTTCGATCACCTTGAACAACGTGAGCTGCCTGACAGTTAAACATGCCCATCCACTTCGTGACTGCTTTCTTTAGAATCCATACTCTTGGTTAAGGTGGAAGAAAGACGTGCCTTTTTATGGTGACAACTAGGGCTTAACTCGTAAAGAACCGGAAAAGTTAATAACAGAGGAACTTAAGCGGCGTCTCACTTTATTAGGATAGATTTTAAAAGGAGGGGAATGAAATTCCCTTTCTTTTGTATATCAAGTGATTTTGAAAAGAACTATTTTGGGGTTTTTTTGTGCGAGGAGAAAAAGAAGTTGTCATTTTTTAAGTTATCTTGCCATTTCCATCTGCCTTGGTGCGCTCTGCTGCTCTATATGGCAAAGAGGTTCAGACGAATTGGAAATAGATCTCGTAAATCAGCAGCTTACAAAGAAAACATATGACAACTACGCATTATGTGTAAATATATGTAGATGTATAATTTGGTGTATCTATAGCAAATTTAACCTCCCTTCGCGTCCAAAGTTCCTTTAACTTGCTGTTTTCACAGTTTAAATGCGTAATTTAAGTTTATGCACCTATTTTTTCAGAAAAGCCTCAGAACGTTCTTGAGAACCACTATCAGACAGCTATTCGTAGTTTTGTTAAGCAATAAAGCTTGTTAATCTTTTCAGAAAACATTTCACTCTCCAGGTTTGTTTATTTGGGAATTCTTCGTCGCTGATAATTTGTAACCTGGAGCACGTGGGCGTAGATTTTTTCTTCTGTTTTATACTAATATGTGCTGGAAATCTTTGTTTTACTGTCAGATATGCGTCACGCGTGAAACTCATTACAAATGATGCCAACAAAAATGCGGAAAGTAAAGAAGTTGCCAGGCTAAAGGGCGTAAGTATCTATCATATTGAAATCACTACAACTATTGCTATTGCTTGCAAATACTCAAAGCATTTTTATTTGCAGTTAAAATATGGTTACTGATGCTAGGATGAAGCTACAAATGATCAAGTTTTTTGGTCACTTTTTTCTCTTCACAGTTTATTTTTAATTTGACTCGGAAATTGAAAATCAAATGATTTACAGAGATTTATTTTCCCATTGCCTACCAACATTTTTATTACATTTCTCTCTCCCTTTTCCTTGGACCCTTTTTGCTTCTTACATTTTTTTGAAAGTGATCTTTTCTTTTTTTCTTTTGTGCTTCCCTGTGTCTAATACTCTTTTTTTCTACGTGTACGACTTCATGCTAGCATTTATTATGTAATTCGAATTAGAACAGCTAATTGTTCATCGAAGTTAAGACAAAAATTTTTTTTAGTTTCCCTAAATGCCCTTAATCGGTCATCTGACATATAATCTATTCCAGGTAGAAAAATTTCTCTTAAGATAGCATGAGTTCGGTACTTGTAATTGATTGAATTTGTGTTTGAACTGCTCCTTTTTTGTTCTTGTTCGAGAAGGCGTCACCCTGACCTACGAACTCTAGTTTTATAAATGTCTTCGTTGTAGGAACGTTTGACAAATTTAGCGTTGTCATTCCTTTTCATGATCTCCAGGCATCTTGAATTTACTTTTAAAAAATGTAATGTAGTCCTTGCTTAAATAGTTACCTGAATTTTACTCTTGCCGTCATTAGCGTGTTTTTACCCAACTCCCTCTTATATTAAGCTTGTGTGTTAATGGTAGCGCGCCATTAATAGAGATTTTGTAGTGTATAGGAGACTGGAGGTTATGCTTTCCTCTGTGTCTCTGTGTGTGTCTCTCTGTCTGTCTGTCTGTCTGCCTCTCACTCAATCACTCAATCAAATTACATCCAAACAATGAATGAACACCTATCCATCTCCTTCTCTCTCTCTCTCTCTCTCTCTCTCTCTCTCTCTCTCTCTCTCTCTCTCTCTCTCTCTCTCTCTCTCTCTCTCTCTCTTTCTTTCTCTTTATTTCTCTCTTTCTGTGTCTCTCTCCCTTTCTCTCTCTTTCCCTCTGTTTGTCAC
>RDPX01000110.1:1604537-1687675 GCA_003991215.1 Morbakka virulenta | reverse complement strand
GAAAATGTTCAAAGACTTGCGCTCAATAAATGTCACTTGCTAAGATATACGTAGTAATAGTGAAATATTGATGTTTTCCTGTCTTTCCATACACTTATTGGCTTTTTGCACTGTGTTGCTCTTGACCATTAAAAAGCTAACCATCGATATTAAATAGTTGCTCACTCTGTTAGCACAAGATAGAAAAGTGAAGCATAGGATAAGAAATTATTTGAAATTTCTTGATTAAATCGGGAACATTGAAATTTCATTTGTTTTGAGTACAGTAGATACTTGACGCTTTTTCAAATACATCTTGCTTTATATAAAATTTTCGGGGGTACGAATTTCGTACATTTTTTTCAGATTGGCATTTTGTTAAGTGTAGTTGTCTAGGTAAAACAGTTTAGGCTATAAGAGCTCTTTCTAGGTTTGCCACCTGATTTTTTAAATGCTATATTTCCAGACTCTTTATGATATATATATATATATATTTGGTTAATTCACTGACATCCGGAATATTAAGATGCCCCGTACTCAGAGAGTTTAGTCATTACTTTTGATTATTACGATTTACCATGCCCTTCCTTTTTTGTGATTACTTAATGCAATGTATTTATAAATAAATAGAGTTCTGTTTTAATTATATTTGAAAAGAGATCGTGGGAATAAAGGGTTTTTTCAGATTTTTTCTGGTCAAGAGTCACAAATATGTAGCCCTACAAAGACTGAAAAGGTCAAAATTTCTTCACTGAGCAGCAATTTTTAAGTAGCTTTAAATGTCGCCAGGTACATTTTTTTTAATAGTGGAAAACTGGCAATGTCTACTGCAAGGTAGGTTTAGAATACATCAATGATATTATGGCATTAGCAATGGGAAATGACAGGTTTTTAGGGGTTTTTCAATTAATGAAATTCTCTTACAATGTAAGCTATATCTGTTTGCATTTATAGTTTGCTCCTCGAAAGGCAGATAATAGGACATCCTTTATACATTTTTCTCACTCCTTGCGAGTTGAATGAAAGAGATATTGAGAATAATTGGACAAAAAAGTCATTTTCACGTCATTTTTCAACAACTAATTTTTTGTGAACTATTCAGAGTTATCAAATTTTGGCTCACTGGAAATATATGTACGACCATGGAGAATTTTTCCATAATTCTGTTCCCATTGTTGCCTTCCAGTGCTCAAACTTCCATTCTCTAAGCTATTTAAAGCTCTCTGCCAATATTTTAGTTCCTTTATTAGAAATAGCATATATATATATATATATACTATGGCATCTGCGGTGTAGTGGACGGCTATCTTAGTAAATTAGACCTAGTATTCCGTGTTGTTAGTACCGGGGGTCCACATATCCAAGCCCCCTTTAAATTAAAACACACTTAGTTGTAAAATTTTATGATAACAACACTTTGTTACTAGAGGTACGACTTCTTATTAAATTATTTCTTTACAGTTGTAAATAGATTTTAAATTACTTGGATTATACTTTACTCAACTGGCTACAGTGACAGTACACTGTCCTGAGATGAAATAATACAGAGACAGCATTGACAACAAATACCATACAATATATGCATTAATTATTTAACTTATTTACGCACTCAAAAATAGTGTGTGAAATTAAGCAGCACAAGAAGATGAATTTTTGGAAATTGAATACGGCTTACTTTTTGATATGGCACACAATAATGTGGATTAATTGACAGTGGAAAAAACACGAAAAAAATATCTTTCTTGTAAAAACTTTACATTGGGAAATCGAATTTTGCCTTTTCATTTTTTTTCACAGCTTTCACATGTTTGGTACGGCTAAATTTGTACAATTTATTCCAAAACATTAAATCATGTAGGGTTATTTAATGTGATGCTTAATTCCGGTGTCCTTAACTAAATATTCACGGGCTCTATTTTCGTAAAGGGCGTGAATAGTTAAGAACATAATCCTCTCTGAGCTGCATGCATCTACAATATCCATTTCCATTTCAATTTTCTTGAATAAAACAAACCCGCGGGCATCACTGCCCTGACCTAAATGTAACTGTTTTAAATGTTATAAGTTTATAAGATATTGAGCATAGCATAGCATGAGGGGAAAAAGAGCTTTGAACTAGAACAGTTCCATATTCTTGGTTTTAGTTATACAGTATGTTGATTTGGAAAAACTACGGGTGTAATGCAAAGTAGATGGTGAAAGAGTGACAAAAAAACAAAAAAGGTATACTTGGACAATTTTTTTCTGTACCCTATTGAAATATGTAAAGTAGTGGTAAGCATGTGAATTTGGCGAAAGAAAAATTAATATGAGGGTAGCGTGTCGAAATTCAGTGCCTGATATGCCTGAAAAAAGTAGATAGAAGGAAGGAGAATAAGAATTAGAAGAATAAAGAGAAGGAAGAAGAAGAAGTAGATTGTGGTAAGAAAAAGACGTATGTTGCCAAGAGAAAAGCGTACAATAATGATAGTGGAATAAAAACGGTGACATTATTGAAGTCTGACCAGTTGTGTTTGTGAAGATGAGTTATCGATGCAAGAAGACAAGTAAAAAAATGACTCTGTACATTAATATGGGTTACACATATTTAAAAAAATATAGGAGAAACCAGAAATAAGCTGAAAATAAAGTGGTTTTAATAGTAGAATTGAGTCTGAAGGGGTATTTCTGCGTTTTGTAATATATGCTCACTACCCAAACATTTTTCTCAAACTTTTTTGACTTTTGGTAAGTAGGAAATTCCAAGCAAAAAGATATAATGCTTTGTAAGTTACAACTAAAGTCACTACCAACACTAGTCTCAAGATCGTTGTAGCTGTTCGATCACTGTAACCAGTAAGTTTTTTTACATTAATAATTTTACACTTGAATGCTGCTGGACAGATGTGTATATAACGTACAGTAAGTGTAAAAATTTATTTTCCACGCTACCGATGGCTTTTTGCAAATATTAGCATGTTAATTATTGAGGCCGTTAAGCTGTCAGTTTGCGTTGATATTGTAGAACATATTGACTTGTTTTCAGTATGGTTAGCGTTTACCATTTCTTGTTTGAAAACTTAAAATAGCCTTTGTATTGACCTGCACCGTAAAGGAAGTTGGGTATTTAACTCCATTAGATTGAGTTAATTCCATTAACTCCATTAGATTGAGTTAACTCCATTAGATTGAGATAATTCTGCAACATAGTATCTTTGTTTTGATTTAACGTTGACGCTATTAATTTTAAAGTATTGAAACTTTTCCTCGTTAAATTTGGAGGTTTAATCCGCATATTAACAGTCCTCCTTTTAGGGCCAGACTCGGACATCACTAAAGACATAAAGGTAATATCTCATTAAATTTTACAGGAAACGTTGAAAAAGTACATTTGCTCATTACATGAGAATTTGGCTCTCTCTGTCCCAACCTGCTTTTTAGCAATAGTAAATATCACTTTTTAGGAAACAGATATGCTTATTTGGCATAACAATCTTTTGATGGACACTTCCACTAAATTCTCTTTAAAAGCCCTCAAATTCTGAATTTTTATTGCTGTTTGCGTACAGGGTTAAAATGTTGTGTTTGAACATCTATTTTCCATTATTTTGTTCAGAGTCGGTGACTGATATAATCAGAAGCTTCTGTATATGTATTTTGTATAGTGATGAAGGATATATTATCTGTAATAAACAATTTTACGATGCATATTTTTGTACTTGGTCAAGTTGTAGCACATTGTTTAGTGTTGTTTTTCTGCAGTGTTTGTATATATTTCCATCAGTAAACAAAGTGAAAGCTAATTACTGAAAATGTAAATGACCTTTGTTCTTTTTCTTATTTTCTAATAATAAGTTTTGCAACATTTTGCAACGCATTTTGCAACGCTTTACAGCTTCCTGTGAAAATGCGATTAAAGGCTGCGATAAGCCTTGCTTCCAGCTATGGGTTAAAAAGTAAACCTTCTGCTGCCCGTCGGTCAGTGGCTACAACACAGGCTACCGGTGACGTAGCCCTGAATGAAAACTTCATGAATGGGATAAGCCGAGCAAGGCACCATCCGAGATTGAAAACGCTACGACCACTCAGGGCATACCAATAAACAGACTGGTCAGGCAGACTTCAAAATGGAACACGGAACACAGATCACTGATCACGATTACGAATAGGAATTCAGAAAGTTGGAACGGCTATAAACAAAGACGAAGAACTAATTAATAAGATGGAAGAGAGGAAAGTTAACTTCATTCAGTTTTGTGAAACAAGAGAGAAACTTCAACTAAACAGACCTTACATGGTAACTATACATACATACAGAGTGCAACAACTGATTGGAAACATGAAACAGAAATAATCCTCTCGGAAAGCAAAAGACGTTCATAAAATGATCACCAACAGAGTTATGTGGATCAAACTGAAACTGAATCAACACAGACTAATGATACTGCAAGTCTGTGCCCGACAGCAAGGTAGATCTGATCAGGAAAAGGAAGAGTTTTTTGAGCTAGTCCAGACCACGATTAACATGGACGATTGACGAGGAAATTGTAATGATAGGGGACCTTAATTGGCATGGAGGTACTGACAGGACAGGATATGAAAATATCAATGCATTTTGGCGACTGCTTTACTTCTGCAACAGAAACAATCTCAGAATTATGAATACATACCCGAGGCACTCACTCGGCCATCAATAGACGTGGAATGGTTTTAACAGCAATGTAGGTGAGTATGACCAGAAAATCCAAATAGGCCTATTCGTAACTAACAGCACATTACTCATTCGAATCGTCCAAGCGACTCCATCTGCATCACTCAACACCGATCATAGATTAGTGGTCATGGGCACAAAACTAACGACACGTCGAATGAAACCCACCAGACGAAAAAAAAAGGTTTACACTGTAGGACAAGGTCTGACAGCAGACATGGATAGAGAGACTAAATGGAACAATATCAGAATTACAATATTATATGTGATTGACAACACTGTGGGTTTCTATACATCGACTAATAAAAAGAAAAAGACGCCGTTGTAGACAGATGAACTGAAGCAGAGTATGAAAGAAAAACAGTCTTCTTACAGTGGATGAAACATCGAACACCAAAAACCCAATACACTTGCGTCACAAGTAGAAACGCTTGTTTTGTAACAAGAAAGGAGTGGATGTCTGAAACATGGAACTCTGTGTTTAGACCAAGAGGCCAACTTCAATAGTAACACGAAATTCATAAAATTGCCATATATCGCAGTGGACACCAAGAAAGGGTATTTATATCAAGGACAGTTTGACCAATGAACTCCTACGAGATCCTGAAGAAATCAAGGCAGTATGGAGCACCTTCAGCTAACCCATACTAGTGAACAACAATAAGATGAAGAACATCCAGCACATTTGTACAGAGAAGACTCATCTGTATCTGTTGATGAGCTCCACGCTGCGGTGTGCAATGCCCATCGGCGTTTGGACTCGTCCGGGCACTCACCAAAGCTCATCCAAGAAAGGGTTAAAAACCCCTCGCTGCCTTGCGAGTAGGTTCAAGGCTAAAGTCTAAGTGCAACGCTAATAACAGTGCTGTCGTTAGAGCTTCCAGCCAGGTTTAAGAAGTGGCACATTTTCATAATGAAAAATCTCGGTACCCGTAAAAGTAGAACTAGAGCGTCGTCCATAAGGGATGAACAGTGTTTACCTCCGAATGCTGTGAGAAGAGGACAAGGGCTATTGCAAAGGTCCTGGTTGCGAATAAACAAGCCAGGGAAAGATTCTGGAATTAGATATGGCACTTGGAAGGCTGGTAGCATAACAGGAAAGAGTAGGATCATGAAGGGAAGGAAGATTGATGTTACGTGTGTACAAGAAACGAAATAGAAGGGAGATAAAGTGAGAGAAATAGCAGAAGGTTTCAAGTTGATTTACAATGAGAAAGAAACAAGAGGGAATGGAATTGGTGTTATTGTGAGTAAGGAAATAAGGGCGAATGTTTTGGGTGTTAAAAAAGTGAGTGGCAGCATTGTAAAGGTAAACGTAATGCTAAAAAATTGTGAAGTGGTGAACATCGCCAGAGGTTTTGTACCAAAGACTAGCTGTTCGGAAAAAGAGAAGCAGCAATTGTTTTAAGAACTTGAAGATTTGGTGAGAGGAATACCACGAGGAAAATTCATAGTAGTTGGAGCAGATCTGAGTGGACATGTTAGTAGATATCGAAGCATCAAAGCTCCTGTGGATTTGGGATAAGAAGTGAAGGAGGAGGAAGGATATTGTACTCAACTGAGGCATTGGACCTGATGATTGTACTTGGCTCCAAAAAAGAGTGGAGCATCTGATTACATACGATACTGGAGGACATCGAAACCAGTTAGATTCTTTCCTGACGNAAGTGGTGAACATCGCCAGAGGTTTTGTACCAAAGACTAGCTGTTCGGAAAAAGAGAAGCAGCATTTGTTTTAAGAGCTTGAAGATTTGGTGAGAGGAATACCACGAGGAGAATTCATAGTAGTTGGAGCAGATCTGAGTGGACATGTTAGTAGATATCGAAGCATCAAAGCTCCTGTGGATTTGGGATAAGAAGTGAAGGAGGAGGAAGGATATTGTACTCAACTGAGGCATTGGACCTGATGATTGTACTTGGCTCCAAAAAAGAGTGGAGCATCTGATTACATACGATACTGGAGGACATCGAAGCGAGGGAACAAACACCTTGTGCGGAACTGCAAAATCATGCCAGGAGAAGCTTTAGTAGCTCAAGATCAACTTCTGGTCATTTATATGACACTAAAGAAGAGGAGAAGACTGATAAGAAGGAAGAATAAGATTCAGGTCTGGAAATTTGATGAAGAAGAAGCAGCAAAGCATTCCAAACTAAGTGTTAGTGAAAGGATCGGAGAAGTTGAAGCACAAGCGGCTGCAGAAAATCAGTGAAATAAAGCATGTCATGCTGGAAGTCTGTTCGAGCATGTGGTAGAGCAAAAGCACTGAAACTCACAGGTAGAGATAGTTGGTAGTGGTCTGATGTCCAGACTGCAGTGAGAAAAGAGAAGGAAGCACTCAAATGTATGAAAAAGGAAGGTAGTAAGGATGCTATTCAGGCGTATAAGAACAGCTTGTATGAAACAAAACAGGTGATTGCAGTAGCAAAAGCGCAAAGTACTAAGAAGGGGCACAATAAACTTGAAACAAAGATGGGCCAAGACAAGGTATTTTGAACTGTCAAAGCAAGAGATCAAGCAAAGAAAAGAGAGACACTGGAAATATTGCAGCCATACAGGATAGCTCAGAGAAGATTCTGACAGAGAAATCTCAGATAACAGAGAGATTGATTGAATATTTTAGGCAGCTCATAAATAGAGAGAATGGTAGAGAGAAATTAGAAGAGGCCACTAAAACTGAAAGGCGAGAACTTACAATAAGTGAAGAAGTGCAAAAGGTATTATATCAAAAGAAGAAAGGTAAAGAAACTGGATTATCATAGATTACCACAGAGCTGTTTCGCTCACTAGAGAAGCTTGGCATTAGGTGGGTTACTGGTTGGCTGAACAGGCTGTGGGCATAGAAAGTTATCCTAAACGAATGGAAGGAAAGCACCATGATACTGATCTAAAAAGGAACAGGAAACATCTTGGAGTGTGAGAACTACATGGAACTGAAGCTGGTGGAGCATGGGATAAAGATATACGAGCGAATATTGAAAAGAAGACTAAGAGAAGTAATGACTATAAATGAAATGGAGTGTGGATTTATGCCAGGAACAGAAACTACGAATGCCATCTTTGCACACAGGTAGAGGCAAGAAAAGGCTCTGGAAGGAAATCAGGAACTGCACACTGCATTTATCAGATTGGAAAAATCATATGACAGGGTTCCCAGGTAACTGGTTTATTGGTGCTTGCAAACGAGAGGAGCAGCAGAAAAAATGATTCGAGTAACACAACGTCTTTATAAACGATCTTAAACCGTCATCCAAAGCAACAATGGAGAAACTGATCCACTTCCAGTAGAGTTAGGCCTTCATCAGTGCTCTGCCTTAGCCCATTTCTCTTCGCAATGGTCATGCATATGATCACCAGAACAGTCAGAAAAGGGGTACCAGACGAGCTATTGCATGCCTATGACATTGCTATAATTACAAGAGAGGACCTTGAGACGGCAGGAAGAACTCGAAAGTAAGAGATTGAAGGTGAACAGCAGGAAAACTGAAGCTTTGGTATAAGCAAAATCAGGAGACAACAGAATACAAATGAAAGACTAGCATGACGAGGAAATAAATCAAGCGAAAAAGTTTTGCTATCTGGTCTCAGTAGTGAATCCAAGAAGAGGAGAATACGAAAAAGTGCAAACTAGGGTAAAGAAAGCTTGGGCCAAGTGGAGAGAAGAGAATGGGGTTGTGTGCGATAAAAGAATGGCTATGAAGATGAAGATCAAGATATACAAAAGTGTAATTCCTCCAGTGTTCCTGTATGGTATCAAGAATTTAGAGGTGAAACGGAGAGAAGAAAAATTGCCTGAGGTCACTGAAATGCGAATGTTCAGATGGATTTGCGCCATCTCCTTGCTAGAACATTGCACCAACTAGGATATTAGGTGCTTTGCAAAGGTCATCACTATCACCGGAAAGGCAAGGAAAGCAAGGTTAAGATGGCTAGGGTATGTGATAAGGAGGGACGTGGGCCAGGTACTGACGAGTGTGTACCAAGCAAGAGTAGAAGGAAAAAGGAGAAGAGGACAACAACACCTGCGACAGAATGACATGTTGGAAAGAGACATGAAGTGGAGAAGAAGGTGCTGAGTGGCTTACCCGATCTGGTGTTGGACAGGCCAAAAGGTAGAAGAAGTTTTTTTAATGGAGCGGACGTGCTTGTAACAGGGGTAGGGTTGTTTCAAGGAGTATCGTTATACGTATCTTGCATTTGTTTTATTTCTTTTCTGTAATGCTGGAAGACATTTTTCTGGAATAGTGTAAGATATGCCTTTGATGTGATTGCTGTCTTGTATGCAATGGATGGTTTCTTTTATTTTTCTTGTTGCAGTATTTTCCCATGGTTTTTGCCTGGATTCTTTGCTGTGTGATTAAGGCTCCCAAATCAGTACTGTTTTTGCAGTTATGTGGTTTCTTCTTCGTGTATGAACATAGGAGGTTTGCTATGTGATGGTAGAGTGAATGAAGTGGACTGCCACTGTAGACTACAATTGGACGTATGGGACACTGGGCTTGTGTATCTTTCGTAATCCATAAAACTTTAGTAAAGGTGAGTCATTGAGTTTCAAGAAATATGGCTTCAAGCATTAAAAGAAGGAACACAAGAAACACAAGGTATGGGGCCACTCCTACAAAATAGCTATGCCTAATTACTTCAGTAGCCTGACCACTAGAGAAGTATCTCTCAAAACGTGCCACAGAAAAAACTTACAACTCACGACATGATAAATATTCTACATCAGCTTTTTCCTTTTGTTTAAGATTGCTGATTGTGATCGGCAAATCATGAGAATGTCAGAAGCTGCATATTTGGTTTGTACTGTTGTGAGCTAGGCTTGTTGAAAGAGTCCGCCAAGTGTTGTATGGTCGATATTTCCGTCTTTTAATGTCCAGATATGTTTACTTACTTCCGTCGAGTTTCTGTATTTTATGTGTCGAAAGGATGCAGTGTGAACTCTGTACCTAGTTTTGAATTCGTTTCCTGTGAGTTCTGTTTAGGTATCAGTAGTCTTGTTGTCTCTGCATTCTACCGTGGCTTGGAAAATACCAGATGATTGCAAAAAATGCCTTCAAGTAGGCATGTGCTCCTTTGTCGCCAGTTGCATGTCTTTAAAAAAGCCTATGGCAACTTGGATCCCAGAGATTATGTATTGTATGCCACGTTTGGAGGCACTGGAGTCAGCGATTTAACACTAATAGAGAAATGCCAATCCTTCAATATAAAATGACATGTCCAAAATTTCACAACCAATAGAAGATACCTTTTTGGATTTAAATTCTATATGTAATTCGGTTTATCCTCGCTCACGCTCTGACCTATAAATCCTACTGAAAGCAGGCTTCGAGTTTTTATGAGGATTAAATTTATTACAGCAAAGCAATTGGTTTACCCAAATACTGTGTACGGTGTGGCATCGTCGTGATATTAAAGTTAGTACTAGAATTTGGATCACATTCGTTAACCACTTCAAATGATAAAGGGACCTCTTCTTTTTACTTTGTTTCTAGCGTTCTGCATGAATAATTCATAACCTCACTTTGATTTAAATTTTAGCTCACCAATCAAAGAACAGGCTGTACCGTTCTCAGATGTGACCTTGTTTCAGAGTTGGAAATAAATATGTACTAGATAATCTGTGGAAAATGGAAAACAAGGACATACACTACAAGTACGTTTGCAATATCCTATTCTATTGCCTATTGATTTTTCATCTGATGTATAAATCATATTTTCTCTCTGCACTGATGTAATTTTTTGGGCGAAATCCAGACAAACCGATCCCACTTAAAACGTGTTGTGTATTATTTAGGAAAAACCCGTAGAATCATTAGCTTATCGCCTGGATAAACTTTTCCTTCCTTTTTGTTTATCGGCTTTACAATTAGGAGGGCTTTCTGGACATGTGGTGTGTTTGCAGTCAGATATTTGTTTCAGGCTACAACCGTTTTCTTTTGAATTGACCTGGTAGGGTAATATATAGTAATTTGATGCGAGTGAACAATAATTTCTTTCGTTACAATTTCATGCCAGAAATAGGCCACAAAGCCTATTTCTTTGAAAGAGAGATCATGGGTTGAATTGCTAAAAATTTAATGACAGCCTCACGGTCGTCATATTGGTTCCAAAAAAAAATGTCTGCCATTTATTCTTGGAGCAGTTAGTATGCAATTTGTTTTAGCACAAAATATCATAAGTTCCCAGCATCCAGTTCCAAGTTCTGGTCTCTTACACGAAGTTGTTACAAAATATTTCAAAAGGATTAATAAGGGTAATAAATAATTATTGCACTGTCTTTAAAAATCAACTTGAGCCCTTTGAAAAGCTTTATTGTTTTCTGGTGTTGAACTGTAAAAGAGTAGCTTTTCAAATCATGCTCGTTGGAGCAGATCCCAAAGATTTCATTTTGTGAGTCTACAATTGAGGTTCATGTTTTCTTTCTGTTGGTTGCTTTAAGTTATTGCGGATGTCTGGTGGGTGATTGTTAATACAATCGTATTCAAGTGCAGTTTTTAATGGTCTCCGTTTGTTCAGTAAAAACGTTTTAAAAACTCTGAAAATAGCTTTACTGGTTTCACCGATTCTCTCTTAAGAAAATTGTTATAATGTAAAATCCGTCCTTTAATATGAGCATTTACATATACGAGTGCTTCCTGTGTTGTTACAATTCGATTTTTGTTTATCAGCAACCATTGTTCATATCTGCAGGGCCAACGACAAGTTCATTTTTTGCAATAATTCCTTTTAATTAATGGAGCAATTTACTTAAAGTTTTCTCCCATCCTCCCCTCCCTCTAGAATGTAAAAAGGAAGCATTTGATACGAAAAAAGTTAAAAGAAATTGTGTAAATATGTTTTCACTCAAAGCACTAATGATTCCGCAAGTGAAATTGTCGTTAGTTAAAATGGAGGTATCTGAAGGTTGTGCTTTGATAACTGCAAAACAGCTGTTGACTGAATCTGGTGCAGGGACTAGAGACGTAAAGAAACTACTGTCAAACCAAGCCGGCTTTAGACTACCTAAGTTGATTGTTTCTTGTTGATACCAAGTGTAACATGTTTGTCACTATAGGCCACTATAATGCAGTTTTGGTGTTTTTAAGTGGCATCATGGTAAGCAAAAACAAATGTGCATTTAGCAAGATCGCGAGGAAGATACGATGATGGTAACTGAGATCAGCGTGAAGGTGGTTTAAGTATGTAGTGTCTGATCCGAGGGAGACCACTTAATGGACAAGAAAGGTTCAAATGTGTATTCAAATGTGTATTCAAATGTGTATTCAAATGTGTATTCAAATGTGTATTCAAATGCGAAATACATCTGCATGCCCTATCTCAACTGCCCACCAAAAAGAAACTTTCTACAAAGAATTTTCTGAGGCATTTGTAGTAGAAAAGAAAAGGCAGCTAATAGTTTGTGGCGACATGAATGCAATTGCTGAATACTGCAAGAGTTTTGTTGGAGGCTCCAACTGCACTCACTCTGGAGCAAATGACAACGGTGAGAGATTTGCAACATTCTTATCAACAAAGAAACTTAACCTCTCANAAGAAAGGTTCAAATGTGTATTCAAATGTGTATTCAAATGTGTATTCAAATGTGTATTCAAATGTGTATTCAAATGCGAAATACATCTGCATGCCCTATCTCAACTGCCCACCAAAAAGAAACTTTCTACAAAGAATTTTCTGAGGCATTTGTAGTAGAAAAGAAAAGGCAGCTAATAGTTTGTGGCGACATGAATGCAATTGCTGAATACTGCAAGAGTTTTGTTGGAGGCTCCAACTGCACTCACTCTGGAGCAAATGACAACGGTGAGAGATTTGCAACATTCTTATCAACAAAGAAACTTAACCTCTCAAATACATGGTTTCAACACAAGAAAATCCACAAAGACACATGATACTCTAACACGGGTAACGTTTCTAAGACAATCGATTATATTTGTCTTAGCAAATGGATAAATCAATACTCGGTGGATTGTCGTATCAGAAGATCTTTTATTTTCAACAACAGTGATCACCGACTGTTGCAACACCTTGCAGGAAGCATGACCGTGTCAAATTTGTAGAAAAGCAGCCAAGAGCGAAGAAATATGTTGGCTGTCTCAAACACGAATACGTGAAATCAAATTTCAAAAGCAAAGTAAATGAATTATGCAGTATGATTGACGACAATAACAGTGATGTAGATTGCATCAAACTAGTGAACATCCTAGAGGATGCACCAAATAGCACCCTGCATAAAAAGTCCCTTCTAAAAAAGCCAGGATATGGGATGAAGATTCGGAACTCAGCGTACTCCGTAATCTGAGAGAAATGACTGACAGACATACACAAGCAGATGAATTAAAAACAATCACAAAGAAGATTAAGAAACGGGCGGACCATCTCAGAAACTTGCATTACAGAGAACAAGTTGAAAAGTTGGATGATGTATATGAGGCGCGGAATCTTAAAAAGTTGTTCAGACTTTGTAAAGAGTTGAGTTTAAATTTTAAAAAAGTAGAAGAGACGTGCCCTGGCTTGAAAGAGCATTTTAAGTCCCATTTCACTCATCAAGCACCATCGGAAGAACCACCAAAAGAAAGCTGTAATCCTCATGAACTTGGAAAGCGTCTCAGAGATAGTGGGATAGCAAGTGAGTAGAATATTGAACAGATGCAAAGACTGAGCTTCAAAATTCCTTACCGGGCAGAGATAACAAAGATCGTCCGAGAATTGAAGGGAAGGAAACCTGCAACAGATATACTACCTGAGTTTTTGAAGGCGTCAATTGAGAGTGAGGCTTACAACGACGCTCCTGAACCCCTCTACAAGAAAACGTGGGAACTGATTTAACCAGACATGTGGAGAATGATTACAATCATTGCCTTGTACAAGAACAAAGGGAAGAGAAGAAACTGAAGAAAAGAACTACAGAGGGCTGCGCATGGAAAGCACATTTCTTAAGCTGGCAATGGCGATTATTCTTGAACGAATACGACCCTGGTACAACAAACAACTCCTCCTGAACCAAAACGAATTTCGGGAACACTTCGGTTGTACTGACGCAATTTTCTCTCTGAAACCAATCCAAAATATTGCATCCAAAATGAACAAAGACGTACCTGTGCTCTTTTTTATTTGACTGCTGCGTATGATTGGTGTATTCGCAAATGGATATTTCATACCATTTTCAACCGATTCAATCCAGCTGACGAGGAAATGATAAACGTGTGAAAATCATAGAAGAACTGTACAAGAGGACTGAATCGACCATGAGAGGAGAAACAGAGTATTTTAAAACGACATCGGGTGTGCGTCAGGGAGATACAGAGTCACCAAATCTCTTCAACCTATTTCTTGATTATATAATGCGCATATACAATGACCATGCTTCTAAAACAGGACTTGGCATTTCATTTAAAATTCGGACAAAAGATCAAGCTAGAGATCGCAGCAATAAAACAGCATATCGATGAGAAATGAACTACCCATGGATTGGTTATGCAGATGATCTTGCAATAATAACAGAGACAATAGAAGTCCTTCAAAAAGCTGTAGACATCCTGCAATACCTTCTACAACAATTTGGCTTAGTTATAAGCATTGACAAGACCAAGATCATGATTCTCAATTGGAAAGGAGCAGAGAACCCAGAAAACATCATCACCATCAATAATGTACCCATTGAAAATGTGGCATATTTTGAATATCTGGGATCTGTCATATCTCACTCTGACCCGGGGAACATCTGATAAAGAACTTGACAGATGCATTGGTATGGCCCATGCCAAATTCACAGAAAAGAAGAAAGTCTTGTACAATCATCATCTTAAATTGCACATCAAAATGAAATTTTATAACAGCTATATCAGAAGCAGGCTTTGCTAGTGTTGTGAATCATGGACCCTAACAAAAACAAAGTATGAACGTCTACAAAGAGTGCATATGTAGTTTCTGCGACGTCTGGGCCAAGGAGGAATGTCAAGGAAGCCTTCTCGTAATGAGATCAAAAAGGCTAAAGAGGCATTGAAAGAAGGGGTTGAAGATGAAGAACAGACAAGGATCAACTGGCCGTGGAAACACACAAACGAAAATATTCTCACTATATGTCATGCAGAGACACTTCAATACTACATCGAGGTGGCATGTGGTACGAGCATCGGACGAATGCCTCACAAAGAGACTCATGTTTGTGGATGAGAAATACACGAAAGTTGGGTACCGTCATAAAACTGTCTATGACCAAGTGATTAGTAAGGCCCAAGAAGAACAGGGCTTATCAGTTAAAACCTTTCTGAGGAACTGCATGAAGAGAAAGACTGTTGTTGGTCAATCAACGTAATTCCAGTTGGTGCCTTTGGTGCCGTACTGGCCTAATAGGCTAAGACTTATGTATATTCATACATACGTCTTAGCCTTATACTTTTGTTACATTACATTATTATGTTTATTTACAACTATCTTGTTCTTGCCCATTAAGGCCAAGCACTGTATTCACATAAAATTCTTTTAAAATCCTTGTCAACCCAATTTAGTGAGGGCGGTGGGATGACTACGGACACATTTGAGTGTTTACATTGCCGAATAAAGACTGTAAGCATTTATTGCAGAATTAGGAGGGCCTGAAGTTATGGAATTTGTGTGAAAGAACTGATCTGGCAGTTTAACGGTTGTGGCATAACTAGTTGAGATGAACTGCAATCAAGATCTGGTTTGAAAGTTGGCCAAGTGGCAAAAAGAATGATAGACAGCAGTTCATACCATTTTGTAGACAGCTGGTTCTGAATTGGTAGATGGTTTTAACTGGCGATAAAAACGCTTGACCGTTTGATTAGCAGATGAATAATACGAATTGGCATGAATAGATTTTATGTCTAGCGTTTCGGAACATTGGCAAAAATAGTACTGATTCAAAATGTGTACCACAAATTGTAATGATAGATGGCAAATGAAAGGTTGAAACCTTTGTGAAAAGAATATCGCAGGAAAATTTTATTAGAGATGCCTTATATCGAAATAGCTTTTGAAACAAGTGAGCAAGTACTGGAAATATTTGAAAGGGAAAATGGACCAACAATTTCAATGTGAACATGATCAAAACGAGCATCTAAAATTAAGTAGGTACCACGATTTGCTCATTTGTGTATTAATATTCGTGTAATTTGCCCATTTAAACAGTAGGTGGGTTTTGTGTTTTCAAGATCGGATATTTGTGTGTCACCGGTCCTTGTTCATGATTGTGGTACCAACAATAAACATGTTTACACAACAGACATTTTGAACGGTTGACAGCGATTTACTGCAGATAACAAGATTTATCAACACCCCAATGACATTTTTAATTATGCCAATAAAAACAAGAAGGGTCTTACAACAGTTACACTCGTAACTTATCACAAGAAAAGAGAATAGAAATAAATGCACAACATAGAAATTTGAATGACAAGACTAAAATTGCACTCGTATTCTTTCCCTCTTTTCAAACATGAAACGGCGAGTCTGCTCATGGCCTCCAAAACCAGGGCCTTACAGACATAGACCCCTCACATTTTGAAGAAAATGTAGTTGTATGTTTTTTAAAATTTTACTCTGCAACCCCGATGCCCATATTGCCATACTTGTAGAGACAAATGTATACCTAAAGCAAGTCAAAGTCGTGCACTTAAATAAATAAAATTTAAAGTGGTATTTTCCTAAATGCGATGAAAAAACTCACAGGAACTATTTTGGAGTGTGACTTACCTAATTACTTGTTATGCTTGATATCAGCTCCTTATGGTTTGCACCGCCTCCCAAAGTCCAACCCTACGTCCCCATCGTGGGAGGTGGAAACAGGTAATGCTAGCTAACAGGACTCTGGTGAAGCAAGTTTGGCCAACCCCCCGTCAGTGGATAAAACGGATTACAGCAACGCAAACAATCAACAACACTACCAACAACCTTCGTCGAGGAGCTCCTCCAAGAGGAAATATGATGTCAGCTAGTGAAAGCCTTAGGGAAGCCAGAAGATGGAACCTCCTTTCGACAAGGAAGCCAATCCGATTCGGAACATGGAATGTCCGAACTATGTACGAAAGAGGAAAGAGTTGGAATGAAGCAAAGGAGACGAGGAGCTATAAATTGCAAGTTCTAGGTATATTAAAGACCAGGTGGACAAACTCTGGGGAAACCAGACTGAGCACAGGGGAGACCTTGCACTAGGCAGGTCATNGGATTACAGCAACGCAAACAATCAACAACACTACCAACAACCTTCGTCGAGGAGCTCCTCCAAGAGGAAATATGATGTCAGCTAGTGAAAGCCTTAGGGAAGCCAGAAGATGGAACCTCCTTTCGACAAGGAAGCCAATCCGATTCGGAACATGGAATGTCCGAACTATGTACGAAAGAGGAAAGAGTTGGAATGAAGCAAAGGAGACGAGGAGCTATAAATTGCAAGTTCTAGGTATATTAAAGACCAGGTGGACAAACTCTGGGGAAACCAGACTGAGCACAGGGGAGACCTTGCTCTATGCAGGTCATGAAGAAGAAAATGCACCACACACAGAGGGAGTCGGAATCATGTTGTCAAGAGAAGCAGCACAAGCCCTTATAGGATGGGAGCCAATCAACTCAAGGATGCTAGCTGCTAAGTTCAGGGCATCAAACAAAAGAATCACACTTAAAACCATAATGTGTTATGCCCCAACAATTGATGCAGATATAGTTGTCAAGAAGAAATTTTGTGACAGGCTTCAGACAGTGATAAATGGTGTCCATGAGAGAGAGATAGTTATCCCTATGGGGGATTTCAATGCAAAGATTGGACAGGACAACCATGGCTATATAGTAGTCATGGGGAGACTTGGACTGGGTACCATGAATGAGAACGGCCAGATGTTAGTAGACTTCTGCACTGAAAACAACCTAGTCATCGGTGGATCAGTCTTCCCTCACAAAGATGTTCACAAGATAACATGGGTGTCACCGGACGGAAATACTGAAATCCAGATTTACCACATCTGTGTAAGCAAAAAATTCAGAAATCTATCCTTGATGTTCGCAGTAAGAGAGGAGCAGATGCAGCTTCAGATCATCACCTGGTGGAAGGAAAGCTACAACTGAAGCTTAAAAGTTGCAATAAGTCATTCACAAGGGAAAAATTCAATACAGAGAAAATAAAGGAGCAGGAACATTTGCAACAATAATAGATGACTCTAAGAAACAAATTGGAGGTTCTGCAGGAAGTGGTTACAGAAGAGGAAACTATAAAGGGATACTGGAACAGGGTCAAAAGAACTGGAAGGCAACATGCAAAGAAGAACTAAGTAGAAGAAAGAAGAAACACAAACCCTGGATTTCACAGGCAAATTTAGATAAGATGGATGAGCGGAAGAAGGTAAAGAATTCACTAAATAGTGCCCGGACAAGAGCAACAAAGGCGAGGCTTAAAGAAGAATATCGACAAAAGCACCAAGAAGTGAAACAGGGTGTTAGGCAGGACAAGAGGGCTTTTTTTGGCAACCAGAGAAGAGACAGCAGCAGGACAGAGAAAAATGAAGGAGTTATATGACATCACCGGAATCCTAGCCGGAAATAGGAGGGCCCCAAAGAAGCCAATAAAGGACAAGAATGGTGTCACTATAACAACATTGGAAGGACAGACAGATCGATGAAAAGAACACTTCAGTGGACTGCGGAACAGACCAGCACCCGAAGAAAGACCAAATATCGCTCCAGGGGAAGAAATGTTGCAAATGCCACTACACAGCCCCACCCAGGAGGAAATCAAGTAGGCCGTTATGTCACTGAAAAATGGCAAATCAGTAGGGCCAGATGGGATTCCAGCTGAAGAACTGAAGGCAGATGTAGACACTTCAGCAGACATGCTGTAGCCGCTGTTTGAACACAGGTGGGAAGAAGAAGAAGTACTTCAAGACCGGAAAGAAGGGTATATAGTGAAGTTACCAAAGAAGGGAAAACTGCGTCAGTGTAATAATTACAGAGGGAAAATGTTGCTACCTGTTCCAGGGAAGGTCTTCAACAGAGTTCTAATAGACAGAATGAAAACGGCTGTTGACAATTGGCTCAGAGATGAGCAGGCAGGTTACAGGAACGAAAGGTCTTGCACTGACTTGATCCCCACTCTTAGGATCATCATAGAGCAGTCTCTTGAGTGGGACAGCTCACTGTATGTGAACTTTATAAACTTCGAAAAAGCTTTTGATACTTTAAACAGACAGACACTATGGGGGTTGGTGGCACATTATGGGATTCCACAGAAATATATAGCTATCATAAGGAACACCTACGAGGGTATGGCATGTCAGGTCTTTCATAGAGGTACTACAATAGAGAAATTCAGCATCAAGACTGGAGTTAGACAGGGACGTCTCCTCTCCCCATTCCTCTTCCTTTTGGCAATTGACTGGATAATGAAGGAGTCAACAAAGGAAAAAAGTAACGGGATTCAGTGGACCCTTTGGCGTTAGCTAGACGACCTAGATTTTGCGGATGACATTGCTCTACTATCACACACACACATCAACAGATGCAAGACAAGACTTGGAACCTTGGAAGCCAATGCATCAAAAGTTGGACTGCGAATAAACAAGGAGAAGACAAAGGTCATAAGAATAAATGCAAAGAAGGATGACAGCATTAGCTTAACAAGCGGGGATATAGAAGAGGTTAGGTCATTTACTTATCTGGGAAGCATAGTAAATGAGACTGGCGGGGCCCAACAAGACATCAAGACAAGAACAGCCAAAGTAAGGACAGTGTTCAGCCTCCTCAACAAAGTGTGGCGGTCAAGAGAGACAGCTACTAAAACAAAGCTAAGGATCTTCAACGCAAAAGTGAAATCTGTACTGATGTATGGAGCTGAAACATGGCGCACTATAAAGGTAACAGACAGACAAATCCAGTCATTCATCAACAGATGTCTTCGACGGATCGTGAAGATTTGGTGGCCAAACCGTATTAGCAATCAAGACCTATGGGAACGAACAAGTCAGCTTCCTCCACCACTACAGCTAACGAAAATGAAATGAACATGGATCGGGCATACCCTCAGAAAAGACGAAGGCAACATTACTCGGCAAGCCTGTTCACTCCATGCCGGAGTGAACAGGCTAAAGTCAAGTAAGTCAAGTCATGGTTTGCAGCTGCTTGTTTCAAAACACAGAGTGCAAAAAGGGATTACTTGTCACAACATGACGAGATGGTAGTGTCCTAACCGGAAAAAATATTTTTATTACGGAAACTGTGATATTTTTACCAGTACAAAAGAATTAGCAATTTTATGAGTATGATTATACGTGACAAAGAATGTCTACCTTTTTCAGAGGGCAAAAATACCTCCTTTCTCCTTATGAATTCGGCTATACCTTGAATATATTTGTGATTGAATGGATGCAGAATTATTAACTTTACTCTTCTTTGCTAGGTTTCGTTGCCCCACTGTTGTATTTTTTGTGTGGTAACTACAGTTGGCTTTTAATCCAAATATCAAGTCAATTATATCAAAATCAATTTCAACATTAATAAATATTAGAAACACTTTTTGTCTTTCAAATTTCCTCATAAATTGCGCATAGGAAAACTAGAAGAAAGAAAATTAGACCTTTGAAGCGTAGAGTGCATGAAACTTTACTGGGTAACAAAAGCAGCGAGGAAGAATGAACTGCCATCATTAGTCAACGCCATGTTTCGTCAGGCTAAACTCATCAGAAAGCCTTCTTTATCTGAGAGTCGCTGTGTCAATGCTGGCAAAACATTCTTCTGGAAGGGAAAACAAGACGGCGGGTCTCAGAGGTTGGGCTTGTCATTCACTCCCATCTGACAGGGAACCTTCAGTCATTCCCACGTGGAGAAACCGAGCAAAACTGACTACGCAAGGCTCATTAGAATATAAGCTCCCACAATGATCTGAAGAACTGGGAAAAGGATTGCTACAACCATTCCCACTGGTGAAGCAAATGCTATTTAACAGTCTAAGATTTTTAAGATCGCCGCTTTACTGCAATCAAACGGAAGAGAAAAAGTAGGACGTCAAGCACCACCTTTGCCCACGGCACATTAACATGGATGCAGTGTGAAAAGAAGTGCCTTTCCGAATCGGCTTCAACTAACACAGAGGGCCCACCAACGCCGAGACGGGCATTTATCGCACCGACGAGAGAACCACCTTGATCCTGACTTCACCTTCCTCTTGAGATAGCAGTGTTTAGCAGTTAATCAGGCCATAAGACATACAACAAAACTCATTCTTATAAAATTCCAATAATATCCTCAAATATAATTAGAAAGTGCTTTTTCTAAACAATCGAAATATAACTCACACCGAACTCGCCTTTATTGAAAATGGTATATGGAATTTGCGACGCAGGGATAAAAATTTTAAAGCTCTAAATTTCAGCACCTTTTAAAAATTCTAAGAAATCGAATTTGCTCTTACATAACAAATCCTACATAAAATGGTATGAATAAGGAATAGAAAAAACTGGATAATGTATAATTTACCTTTCAACAACCGCAAATGACTTCTGGTTCTTGGCATAGGTTTATACCTAAGAGGCCACGGCTCCATACTATTTCAAGTACTTACTGCCAATCGTCCACAGTAAGAACTCGTAGTATATACCAGTAAAACCCCAAAGGGGGCACAAGCATTAATTCAAACAGAACCCTCGTCTGAGAACAAATTTTAACTACTCCAAACTATAAATGACTCAAAGTTCCAACCCAAGAGATAGAATGACTCAGGATGCAAACTGCCGAAATATTAGTCCTTGGGATTGATTTTCTTCAGTTCTGTGTGTTTTCCATTCAAAGGCTTTAAAGGTTAATACACCAATTAGAGGACCCCAAAAAATAACAGGAGAGATTGTTAGACCACCCAAAAATTACGGAAATTTCACGAAATGCAAGAAAATAGCTCAAACATTTGCTAAACCGGAAAAATAAGACCAGCATCCTTGTCTAAATTTTAACAAGTACCAACCCTTGGGGTAAAACACACTTCTATACCTTTTCTTACCCGTATTTCTTTGCAATACTTCAGATCCGATTCTTTATCTTAACCTACACTAAAGAAACCTTAATGTTTCCCAAGTATACGGCAACAAAATATTATAGAATTCCTTAATGAGCCAGGAGAAGTCGTGATGACCTGTTTTATCAACTCAAATGTGAAGGAAACATACGAGGACACCATATCTACAAATACGTAGGAACTCGCTCCACTTCTTGGAGAAAATTTGTTTAAAAAACCTGATTGTAGATAAGCGGCATTAGAAATCAACCGAAATGCTATTGTAATGTACCGGCTAAATATCAATCAGCTTGTTGGTCATGTTCCGATTGAGATGTTAAATCTTACAATGTTTTTCTTTGAAGCACAAAAAAAATCGTTTGATTTTAAATGTCACAGCGAAGCGCACACGAGAAGTTGGCCTTGTTGTACCTGGGGTGTTTATTGCACTTACAAAGAAAAACCCTAAATTAAAAAGCGAGGTTGTATAATGCGACATTTATTGGAAGGCGACGTTTATTAGAGGGCGGCATTTATTGGAAAGCGGAGTTTAAATGAAGCTTGGCGTTTATTAGAGGAAATACGATATGTTACGTTTTCAGTTGGTATAATACGTAACAGCTCTAAAAAGATGTGTATCAGTTTTCCTTGCTAAATGTCCGGCTGCTACTCTATTTACCTTACCCTATTTTTCATTTCAGACTTTTGAATAAAAGTTGCAAAGCAGTATTTATGCTGAGACCTTATTAAAGCTGCATTTAACATAATTTTTCCTTCAGCTGCCTCTGATGTCCTCTGTTACCTCCATTTGCCCCAGATATTTACGCAGACCCCAGTTAAGAACACTTGTATAATCTTACTGAAGGTAAAATATAACCTGTACATTGTTTTCATTTTGTCCTTTTTTTACCCCTTAGCGCTATGAAACGGGCTGTGGAGCTTTCTATGAATAATCCTGTTGGAGGTCCATTTGGAGCAGTTGTTGTGGCCTCAGACGGCACAGTTATTGGTGAAGGACGAAATCGCGCAAGAGAGACAAATGACCCCACCACACATGCAGAAATGGAAGCAATACGCAACGCCTGTCGCAATTCCAAACTTTTTCATCTAACTGGCTGCACCATATATGCATCTTGTGAACCCTGCCCCATGTGCCTTGGTGCCATCTACTTTGCAAAGATTTCGAAGGTTGTATACGGCAATAACAGAAAAGAAGCCGCAGAGTATGGATTTAATGATGAATATGTCTACAGAGAGTTTGGTCTGCCTCCCGAACAGCGCTCTTTACCATTAATAAGGAACGTTGAGCACCAACCCATAGAGGCGTTTCGCCAATGGGCTAATAAACAATCCTGATGTAATATTAAATGTACTTCCATTAATTTCTGATTAATTTTTGTAAGAAAATCGGAGAAGCTGTGTAATCTATGTTCGGTAATTAGTCCTCTCTTGCTTCACTCGCTCGGACTCCTTCCAACAGCCAAAATTTGCTTATGTACTGCACAGTTGTGCCCTGAATTTTCCACCCTCACAAAGTTCCAAGAAGGTACTTGTAGTTCTCTGACTGGTCAGAAATTAAAATTTTATTATGAAATATCACCATTCTGAGCAAAATTTTGCATCAGTAGCAAAACAGTTTATTTTGTGATTTTTGTCAAGCGTCCGTAGTGAAAAGTGGCGTTTTTTCAAAATAATTATTCGTTTAAGAACCCACCAGGTAATTTTCAAAAGTTCGCGATTTTACTGAAACTTTGTTTTTGTTACAAAACGATGCAATTTTAGTGCAACAAAGAGCCGTTTTTCGTTTCAAATCCAAATTTTAAACATTTTTCAGAAGAACTCAACACAACAACCATGTCACAAATCTTTGAAGGTAAGTCTTTCAGCTTTTCTTCCGTGGTTTCGGCCATTAAGTCATGCACTGCAAAATTAAATATGAAATCTGACAAGACACTAAAGTCTGTGGGAGACCAAATGATTTTTTTCTTTCAAAACGGCGCGATGAGTGTTATAACATCCATTTTCTGATTGCAGGTTTTCAAATTAAAGAATCGCCTGACATGACCCACGTTTGAAGCCCTGACGTTTATCCCAGGAGCGTATCAAAAATTATTATAACACAGTTTGAATAGTTACATATAAAACAGTTAAGCACAGTGTATTAAAGTACCTTGACACTAAATCTGAACTTTCTACGTTTCCTGGTGCTTGATTCCATATGCATACACACACAGACACTCACGAACCCGATGCAGTAAAATCAGGACTGTTGTCTAGCAACCGCTTTTTAAGAACAAAATTTTTGCTAAAATTACTGATATTTCCACTTTCGTTAAATAAATAAGACATGAGCAAGATACTGACCCTATGATCAAGTAAACAAAAAGGAAAACATAACGCTGAGACTGTGGTAGACTTAAATGAGTTTAAACCAGGGACAGTACGGGTGACGAATGACTTGCTTACAAAACCATACTGACCAGTTGCTCCAGGTTCACTTAGAAATTTTATGACAGAAATACATTAAATGGCTTATTGGTTACTGGGAGTACCATCGTGGTGTGTTTGAAGAAAACAGTGTTTCTACTAAACCATCTCTTATTATTTATACCTCCTCCCATCCTGCTTGTCACTGCAGGGTGACAATGTAGAATAGGGGAAAGTAACTATGAAGTGTTGAGGTTAATGAGAACAGAGAAAGAGCCACTAAGGAGAATCAAAGAAAAACAAGTTTTAATGTCAACTAGCTATTAAACGAAATATGGAAGAATTAATAACAACTGAAAGAATCGAGGGCCCCAAGGACAGAGGGAAACAAAAATTAAAACAGTTTGGCAACATTAGAGACTGATTGCAGCTGGACAGGAACTGCGAAGCGATTCACAGTTGCCGAGACAGAGAGCAGTGGAAGTCCATAATGTTACAAGTTATAAGCAATGGCACCTGAAGAAGATGAAAGAGAATCCTGCGCTGAAGTGCAGCGGGACACATTCTCTGTTTTAGAAGTCAGTGAATAATTCTGATAATTGTCCTGATAGAATCTTAGCGTCATATAAACCTCGTAAATCTATCCTTCAAGTGATACTGGCACCTCTGAGTTTGCTTTGGTTTCGCAAAGTAAAGAAATCTTTGAAAAGATTTTTTGTATTAGGTAAGTATTTTTTTTCTTGACACATCCAACTCATAGTGATTCTCAAGTGAAATCTGTGAGAACATTCCATCATACCCTAAGGAAAAATTGTCACCTGGTTAATATGAAAAACAGACAACTTTGTCCTTAACAGGTTCTATTACAATAGGTTGACGTAGGTTTAGTAATGTACGTTTCAGGGCAGGAAGCAATAAATATATTTCATACATTTTTTCCATTTAAATTCAGCCGAGCAAACCATTGTATTCCAGTCACCCTCACCACAGCTGATCATGGTCAATCAAAATGCACAAAAGAACACAAGGTTCATGTGCTCAATAACATGTATATTGGAGGCGTGGTTTACTTCGAACCAACTGCACATGGACCAGGGCCAAATGATGTCAAAAGTGATCCATCTCTTTTCAACTCCCTCCCTCGGGTTTTTATCACAAATGATCAAAACTACCATAAGCAAACAAAATGTAACAATATAACAATTCAGCTCACAGTAGTATTATTATTCAATGCATATCAAAAACAAATAATGTCCTTAAAAGATATGAATGTTACTTGTATCGTCTAAGCATTGCTCCTATTGTCCCGCACTTCTTCTTGTCATTCGCCCTGCAGCTGACTTATTTGGCAGTTGCTGCCTTGGCAGCTGTGGCGATGATTCCTGTTCCTTCACAGAAATGTTTCTAGTTTCTTAAGGTATCAAATGTTTAAGTGGTCGATTAAAGACATTTTAACTTCTTGTTATCTAAATACAACTCGCAGTGTTTCATCAGCACCAGTTAGTAATTCTAAACATTCGAAACAATTTCCAACTTTTAGCAAGCAATTATTGTTTTACTTTAAAATTTTTCTCAAATTTCTTGAGAAGTTTTCAATTTAATCACATCTGTGATAGCCTCCGAGTTTACAAGCAAAGTTTTGGTCACGTGAAAGCAGGTTTTTCTCCTGCTCTTTACAAGTGTAATATTTTACATCTTTAATATAAACCAGGAAATATATGTCCACAGTCAAAGCATGGAACAGGTCCGAATAAGCAAGCGAGCATCATCCAAAAGAAAAATGTTCTGTAATGGGATGTTCAGGACCATCACACTTAAGTTAGTGTCATCAGTAATAAGGCAACGTAGAAAGCTAAAAGTTAGTGTAAGAATTCTACCCAACTTGAGCTAAATGTAAAATATGTTACATTGAGATATGATTTTCAAGGTGGTTGTCGCCAGGACTTAGAATGGGATCATTCAGGTGTTTTTTAAAGATAGTGATCTAGAGACAGGGACTCTAAAAGTTATTTTAAACAGGTAACAACAGCTGAAATGCGGTGAAATGGTACTTTTAAAATCTGCTTTGGACATTAACATTGCTTTTTTATATCACCGCTTGGGCAGCCGCTATGGGTCTATAAATCGATTATATGCTCTTATCCTTTAAGATAAAGGCCTAAAATCAAGAAAAAAAATCCATCCAGCAATCGAAAAAAGCTGTTGTGGCTCCGTAGTAGTTTAAAACCCTTCACTGAAGAAAGGCATTTTGATGTTACCACTGGGATAACCGCAGAGCGAAAAATTGGGCCTATGTGGGCTTATTATCAAGGATAAAGATCTATTATTGAAATAAAAACCTGCGCTCTACATTAGTATGTTTTTTATTTAGATGTCAGCTTTGGCAGTCGCTAGGGTAAAAAAAGGGTAAGGTGAGTCTGTTGGCGTAGATAAAAACTGTAATCTAAAAATTAAATTTAAACTGGGAAATGTAAAAGGCTAAAATATGGTTTTATTTGTCTGTTTCAAACAGAATCTGAAAGAAGCTTAAATTTGGCGTAAAGATACTGTAAAAGCGCTTTCCTTATCATTGGCTATAATATTTTTCGATGTGACTGCCAGGGCCTAAAAGCCCATCATTTGATACTTCATTAAATATAAAGTCCATAATTTGAAACAAGAAAAGAAATCGAAACCCGACAATGTAGAAAATAAACGTCTGGTGTCATGTTACTTTTCAATTCTGTACTGAATAGGCTATGTTTTTGTTTGAAATCCTTGTTTAATGGGTCTAACAAGTAGTCCTGTAAGTCCATTTTCAAAGATAAAGTTCCATAATCAAGATGACTATAATCAGGGTCGTAGAAGGTCAGATTTAATTCCAGTGTACTTTAAAGCTCTGCTATGTTATTATGCCATGTGACTAGCTGTTGAGGGGTCAAAAGGGCAAAGAAAAGCGATTATGTGAGCCCATGATTTAAAAATCACTCACTTAACTTTAGGTGCCTTCCTCGCAACGAGGTTTGGCTGTCATGATGCGTTGCCTAGTCTGGATTGTGGGACGTGGAAGATGCTCGTTCCTCCTCAAGTTGTCCATCTCTTAATATTATCGGTCTATTTGTAGCGGGGTCTACCTCTGGGTTTCCTATAAGCAATACTCCCTGTCAAGATAGCTTTTTTCAGGAAAGTGTGCCTTGCTATATGTCCAAAATAACAAATCGTTGAAAACCTAATTTTTTGAAACAGTCTTTCTGTTCCAGCAACTTGTAGTACTTCTTCGTTTTTCCGGTGTTCTCTGTAACTAATATTGAGCATCCTTCGTAAGAGCAACATCTCCAGCGCTTCAGCCTTTCAAACGGTTGTCTTGTTAAGAGTCCACAACTCTGACCCAAAAAAAAAGGTTGACTAAATAAAGCATTTTATCATTCTGTATCTGAGGTTCCTGTTGATTTGATGATTGCTGAATATTTGTCTCATTTTGAGACAGGTTGTCTTAGCAATTTATATTCTCTTCTTCACTTCTACCACATATTATATAGGTTGGCTTTACTGTTGGCCAGTAGCACTATGTCATCTGGGTAACAAATACCATTTACATTTCTTCCATCTACAACTATTCCCCTAGCATCATCGATACTTTCTTAGATTAAGCTCTAAATATAAGCCAAAAAGAGAAGGAGAGAGTACTCATCCTTGTCTGACACCTCTTTTGATTACTTTCCTTTCCGATAGCTTCCCGTCAACATGCAATGCTGCTTCTTGATACCAGCACAGATTGACGCGTAGGTCTTAGTCTCCAAGGCCTACGTACACAAGCATTTGTATCAGATCTTTGTGTCGGACTTTATGAAACGCTTTCTCGTAATCGATAAAGCCAAGTAGTCTTGTTCTACTTCCATTACCAGTTTAATATTAACGCAAAGGATGAATTTTGCTTCTCTAGTTCCTTTACAGCTGCTGAAATCGCACTGTTCCTCAGCAATCTGTTCATCTCTTTCCTTTCTATTCGACCGTGAATAATTTTCAGGATCACTTTCATGACGTTGTTCATTAAACTAATGGTTCTGTGGTGTTAATACTTTGCAGCTCTAGATATTTTTTTTAAAAGACTATCCAAGTTATGTCGCGTGGTATGATTTCGGAATCATAAACTAGGTTTATCAATTAGGTCAGTTCCCTCAACCAAATTTTGCCTGATGCTGCTAGCATTTCCGCGGATATGTCATCGGGTCCCATAGCTTTTCCTTTTCCCAGCTTCTTCAGAGCGTGTTCGACCTCAGTCATTAGTATCGGCTTTTCTTCCAGTGAACATGCTAGATATTGTCTGTCCTCATTTCTATCATCTGCGAACAACTCTTCGATGATTATCTATTATCTATTATCTATTATCTATTATCTATTATCTATTATCTGTTATCTATTATCTATTATCTATTATCTATTATCTATTATCTATTATCTATTATCTATTATCTATTATCTATTATCTATTATCTATTATCTATTATCTATTATCTATTATCTATTATCTATTATCTATTATCTATTATCTATTATCTATTATCTATTATCTATTATCTATTATCTATTATCTATTATCTATTATCTATTATCTATTATCTATTATCTATTATCTATTATCTATTATCTATTATCTATTATCTATTATCTATTATCTATTATCTATTATCTATTATCTATTATCTATTATCTATTATCTATTATCTATTATCTATTATCTATTATCTATTATCTATTATCTATTATCTATTATCTATTATCTATTATCTATTATCTATTATCTATTATCTATTATCTATTAGCAATAAACGCTTTTTCAAAATAAGAATTGATAGCTCTTATTCATGTAAAGCAAAATTCTAATGAATATATTTAAAAATATTTGACTTTGTCATAAGCAAGTAATCTTTAGTTACATTGAAAACGAGATTATCTATCTCACTGCTTCGTTTATTTGACAAATACAACGAAAATAATTAAGAAACCAAACGTTTTTGCTTTGTCTTAAATACTTTGGCAGATTACATGCCGTTGTATCTACCTTTGCTTTGAAATTTTGGGAAGATACAAAACAATTGAATTTTGGATCCAACTTTTAATTTACTTTGAAAGTAATGTATAAAAGCAAATCTAATTCGAAACCAATCAAGTGCAAGCTTGAGTCCGTCATTTAAGCAGTTCTGTACTTTTATTTATGAGCAAAATCAGTATTTGATCGGAAACAGACAGCAAGAAAAACGAGGCGTCTGTTTCATGTTGAAAATATAAAAAATCGGCTACATAAATAATGTCTAGTTGATGTGGTGAAACAACGGCAGAAATTGAGCTTGGTGCCGCTCTTCTGTTTCCTAAAATCCAGAAAAAGAGGTATCCTGATTTAAATGGAAGGTACAATTTTACAAAACAAAAAAGATACTATTTTGTAAGTGCAAGGTACAATTTCACAAAACAAAAGGTAACCTATAAATGCAAGGTACGAACCTACAAAATGAATTATACCATTTTGTAAATGCAAAGGTACATTTTTACAAATCAAATGGTATCGTTTAATAAACCGCAAGACACAATTTTACAAAACAAATGGTATCATTATTTAAATGCAAGGTACGACTCTGTAAAACAAAGGATACCATTTCATAAATGCAAGATACAATTTTATGCAAAATGTTTTCACTGTTTTGGCAGTAATAGAGCCCCATAATTTGTTTGAAGACCTGGTGGCAACAGATCGAGACATTTAAAGACATTTAAAGACATTTAAAGACATTTAAAGACATTTAAAGACATTTGAAGACATTTGAAGACATTTGAAGACATTTAAAGACATTTGAAGACATTTGGAGACATTTAAAGACATTTAAAGACATCAAGAGACCTGACCACCAAATCCTTAACTTTAAATATCAATTACTTCGACAAACTCTTCACAACTGACCCAGCAAAATAGTATTTCAATAGAGACACTATAATTTCCATGACCTTCACAACATCTGTCCATCTTTGTGAAACCGAAACAGCCCATTCACAGATGGCCTATTCACCCCTTTTACAAAAAAATAATTACAAACCTCAAATTACTCTAATTACGAACATCCAAGATAGAAAAAGTCAAATTTCAGACAAAATCATATACAACTTGTTATTTCAGAAAACAGCCCCACCCAATCCAGCAACCAAGAAATGGCCATCAACCTGCCATAAAATAGACCTCATATATGGAAAGCCTATCAAAGCCGCCCCCACCCCCCCCTCTAGCAGCCGGTTTCAAAATTTGATATTACCTTTAAATCGCTCCACAACACCATTCTAACCAAAACTCTATTAATCAAATATAATCTTCAATCGGGCACCACCACCAGCTGTAACTATTGTGGAAACAAAGAATACTCTACATATATCTTTGTTTCAACGACTCACATTCTTCATTGAACCGTCTAAATTAGCAATAAAGAAACCATAAAAAAAAGGGGGGGGGAGCCCAAAGAAAACCCATACAACTTCAAGCAGAAATTCATTGACATACAAAACGTAAGACAAAAATATACAATACGTTGGTATCTATATGAAATCAATGTTAAATACAAACTAAATATGTTCTTGTTACAGGAATGTTCCCAGACTTTTCTGAAACTTGAATCTGTAATGAGTGTGCTAGATCACGAGAAAACAGGAGTTGTCCTGAATTCGATGAAATTAATTTTGTTGATATCATGAAATGTAATAAAATTACAATTCAACCCCTTATAAGATTATATTATTATAATAAACTAGATATTTACATATACTATATCATTGGTATAATATATGTTTATTTGCTTGCTTTAAATGAGTCATTTAAAAAAACATAATTTCTAATATAGTATATTTAATAATTTGGTTAAATTAGATTTAGATTATGACGAAAAAAATACTCAAAATTTTATAAAAGATAAATTGCTTTAAATCGTTCTTAAATTATCTGAAAAAATTATGCGTTATAAAAAATAGACAAGAATATTTGATAGAAGATTTTAAGAAAAAAACTAAAGATTTTGTTTTTTAAAAAATTACAAAATACAGTAGAAGGTTTGATTGATTTAATTTATGTATGAACAATAATATAATAAACCGAATATTTTTTACAAGAGGGATAACACCCTTGTTATTCGATATAAAACGATGCGACGATGAAAAACGATGAAAAAAATCATTTATACACAAACAAAACAGGCTTAATAAAAAATAAATAGTATTTATATATATATATATATATAAATTTGTGTGTGTGTGTAATTTTGTGTATTCGTATCAAAAAGTGCTCAATGTATATAGCTGAGCAACAGAGCAATAAACATAAGGTAAAACACGAAAAATAAGAGCTGTGATAGCAACTAATAGTTTCACGATATTTCGATCATCAGGCAATAATGCTAAAAATACTGTACAAGCTTTTATAAACAAATAAATTAGGCGGCTCATAAAAAATAAAAATTACAGGTGGTAAGGTATTAAAATGCGTTAATATTCTGAGAAAGAAAGAAAGAAAGAAAGTCCCATGTGGATACGGTTTAAAATTACTAAAGGATGATTTACTTTCAAATTGGGTAAATAGGTGTTCAGCTGTTTGATCAGGAAAGGAGGTCCCATGCGATTAGTCATTAGGTATGAAGTTGCGGAGGAAGAATTTGTTTTCATGTCGGCATTTTGAAATAAGTTCTGATCTTTTGTGGAGAAGTTGTTTCTTGATTGTGCATGTTATAATGGACATTTTTTCAGTGAGAAACTTCTTCAAACCACCCACCAACCATTATTAAAGAAATCCCAAAATTCGTCAGAAAGAGACCATCTGAAAACTCCTCCAATGAAGAAATATTCAACGACGCCAAACCCGAGTACGAAGCTGCCCTCAAAAATAGTGGACATCCAACATGCCTATCATTTACACGACGCCAATCACACAACCGCACAAGAAAACGAAACATCAGACAGAATTTTAACTGATGAAGAGAGAAGAAGAAATAAAATCTTATTTTGTATAGAAAATCATGGTATTGTAATTTATGTGCTAACAAAAATAATTCCACTTTGGCAGGGAAATGGCCTCACGTGAACACAAAAATGGATGCTATAAATGCTAACAAATAATCTTACCTTACAATGTGAAGGATCCATTTTAGAGATTTTTTGAATAATGATTATACTTAATCACATCCATAAATATCATTTATTTCGTATAGAATAGCATAAATGATATCAGAAAAATCTAATAATATGGGTATGAACAAGAAAGGCCCATATTAACTAAATCGTAGCTTATCAATTTGCTTTTGAAGCAGAGAAAAGAAAGTAAACGTAAACCAATGATTGATAAGCCCCCACTCTCCCAAAAATCCTGTCACTGGTTGATTGATTAAAATAAATAGTCCATCCTACAAGAAACAGTGTCCTATAAAATTTGTTTTAGATAACATAGTATTACAACAGAAGGAATCAAACATAATCTCAAAATCAATGGATGAAAAATACAAAAAAATATCAAATAATCTTGAATATGAAAAAAACCCCAAAGGAAACAAACAATAAATGTAATATTCTTTAAAAGACTTAATGATGATGAAAATATACCATCAGGCAAAAAGTACCTTTCAAGGATCATAAAGATAATAGATGTATTTTATGAATTAAAAAGTTTTTTCATTAACAAAAAGTACAATTCAAAAAAATAAATTTGAAAAGAAAAGATTATCTAGAAAGTAAGAAGGAATATATAGATATTCAAAATAATAGAATCGGCAGAAAACTAATGAATATAGACTATTTTAATTGTATCATTATTATTAAATTAATATCAAGTTTTAACCAATCAATTAAAAATATTAATATATTGGATGTAGAATTATTTATGTCAAAAGAGGAGTACGATGTTTTTAACAACTACTCGAACTTCAATTTCAAACACATATTTACCAAATCAAAAAGTAAATAGTTGTTTCGTTGATCTAATTGTCACTAAATTTAAAGACCAGTTCAACAACCAAGAATATAAAATTCAAACTAAACCTAAAAACATTTTTTGAATTATGTGGTATTGATTTCAGTGAAGAAAAGATAAAATTATCAATTAATAAATAACTAGCCTTATTCAAATAACTTCGACTAGGTCTATGTGCATATGGTCCTTCTGATCTTGTGTTTACATATAAACCAGAGTAGAGAGAGATAGACTATAATTAGAACCCATTATTCATTATCATTCTGAACAATCATCGTTATAAACTTAACAATGACAGAAAAACTTTGAACAACATTTTTGGAAAACGGATGAAAACATTAACACTGAATTACAAATTCCTAATGTATCAAAAATATATAATGTCAGATCAGATACAATCCACAGCATGAAACGTATCTTCAAAAGGTTTGTTGACGACGTCATTAATGTGATGAACAATAATAAACAAGACACAATAACTTTAAATTACAACTGCTATTTAGAAAATATGTAATAATTAACAAGCTAAAATATACTCGATTTCTTCAAATAATCAATGGTAAAATGATATGATTATCAACAAAATATGACAGTCTACTTGCAGCAATAACAACATCAGATAAAAAGCAAGGCGATACTGACGTATGGATAAAAGAGGATTTGATGGGTATCGTAAGACTAAATACTATCCTGTGTTTAACCAATTCGATGCTTGGCAAGAGTATGATCACAGTCAAATTGAGGACTATAACTAGCATATCGTTAAAGTTGATCAGAATACAAACCCTGTTCTATTTTTAGGTATATATTCAAGATGCTGTGGTTATAATCTAAATAGAATCAGTGAAAAATTTAAAGTATTGTTAGTACAATACTTATATATATATATTTATAGTTATATATATATATTTATAGTTATTTATATATATATATAGTATGAGTGCTAAACTCATGGCCGTAGATGTAAATCGGCAATTTTACTAAACAGGACAAACAAACGGGACATAAGACAAATACAGGGACAAAACAACATCAAAGAAAGTAAAACAATGCAAAAAAAGGGAATGGGAATAAGTTTGTGCAGAAGTGTAAAAGAAACTATGAGAGATGACTTAGTTTAGAAGACATGATGTGAAGAGGAAGAAGGAAACAAAGGGTAAAAAGGATGTAGGTAGCCCAGATGGTAAATTGAAATCGTGGATCCTCAGTCGATGACCATATCAGTTATTTCGGGGAATTAACTTTGAGATAACTTCAAGGATATGGCTACCCAGCAGCATTGGTTAAATGCCACATATATATTTATAGTTATAAAACCCCTTCAAACCCCATAATATCGAAGAGTAAAGATCTTGTTAAAAATGTTCTTGATTCAAATTTTGATCCATCACTCAAAAATTTCATTGTAAACAAGAATCTTAGTCTCATCGAAGAAACGAAAATAAAAATAAGCGATTTCGCGATTGCTTAAAAATCACAAGGAAGAATTTTATTAGGTAGAGGAAATAAAATTTCAATCAATGAAGAGGAAACTAGTTCAGAAGAAAAATATGATGACATAGAAAAAGAGCTACATATGAAACATTTATTTAAGACACAATTGACATATTGTATGTTTTTGAAAAAAAGAAATTAAAAAACTGCTTTCTACCTATGAAAGAGCTTATTTATGAAATCAGATCATTAAAAAATTATTAGATATATCAAAATTTGAGGCAAAATGATATCAAAGTTTATGGTATCAAAACAGACTCATTACTAATTAGTAATTATCCAAAAATTATAAAACTAGTAAAGGAAATATTTAACCTATCACATGAAATTGAATGCTTCAAATTCGAATTCGGTAAGTATTTATCAGACAAAAGAATTGTAGTAACCTCTAATAAATTACCCCATATAAAAAAAGTAATTGTACACGATATAAAGGATGAATATAATTCTACTGATTTCAAAAAAATGATGAAATGTAAGAATATTTTTGTTAAAGGATTTTTACCTGGTGTTGGTAAAACCAACGCTTGTAAAAATAACGTAAAAAATTATATTCATTTTACTATATAATATGCTGTCAACAATGAAGAAAAATATGGATATGATGCAATAGCAGAGTATAAATTATTAACAATCGGTATTGATGGTGATCAGTGTATAAAAATGAAGAAATTTGATATTAGTCATTACAAGACAAGTGTGTGATGAGATCCTTTTTATATAATCCTACACAATTATTTTTTTAAAAGATGTTCATGGATGATAACAAGGGCAAGAAATTTCATTGTACTGTAGATATTGACCAGAGAAAAGCAATCAGCTTCGATTGTAACAATGTTAAAAATAAAAATGATTATCTATTATTTGTTGATTATCAGTCATTTTATCTCAACGAAGTATTCCTAGATCAAATAACATTAAAAATAAACAAGTGATTAAAACATGGACCAGATAAAAAAATGGTAAAAAACTCAAAAAAAGACATTCGACCTAAATAAGCAACCAATCGTATATTTTAAAAAATCACGCTGTTTTGGTAACAACAAAACTTGAAAACAACAAAAAATATGTGTCTCTTGAACTTCAGGTGCAACCACATAAACAATGATGTCTTTTAAAATTTTAAAATAAGTATGGATTCTATAAAAGATTAGAAATAGTATGTAGATCACACTACAAAATATCAAACATGAGATTATATGTAAAATATCACTATATCACTAAATCAATCGACAAAAAACTTTACAATCCTTGAACCAGTTGAAAATATTAGCATGACATTAATAAGACATGAACTAGAAAAACGCTTAAAATTACCATACGCAAGTACATGTGACAGAGTTCAAGGTCTCAGTATGAGTGACAAAATGACAAATTTTGACTACTACACCTCTTACATAGATAGCTGTTTCATTTGAACGGCTCTACAAAGAGCAAAACATTTAAAAACGTAGAGTTATGTGAACACTCTAATGTTAATATGTATCAGTTCATCAAAAAGGATATGAGAGGTAGAATCAGTTATATAGCTAATCTGCATGGGAAAGCGAATAATGAGTACATAAAAGAGTATGATGAGACGGCACCCTGAAAGAATATTATGTATTTAGATGGTAACATTCTGTACGGTTGGGCTATGTCTCAATATCTACCTACTTGAGGTATCGGATGGATGGCTAAAAGACAGATTGATAAAATAGACTTAGCTAAGTATAAAGATGAAAGCAAAAGAAGTTTGATTCAAGAAGTTGATTTGAAGTATCCAGAAGAGCTCCATGACCTACAAAATGATTATCCTTTAGCACCTGAGAAAGTTACAGTAGCTAAAGATATGCTCTCTTCATACTGTAAAAGAATAGGAGAGAAGTATAATATATCAACAGGTCTTGTATCCCAGCTACGTTCAACTTTGAATAATAAAGAAAAGTATATATTGCACTATCGAAACTTGCAACTAAACATCGATCTTGGTTTGAAAATAAACATGGTCTATTGAATACTAGAATTTGATCAATCCTTATATAAACGAGGGATATAGGCGACACGCAGGAAGGAAGAATCCAAGGGTTGGAAACACCTTTTCCTTCTTTTATTTATTAATACAGTTAGGGTAGTACCACAAGAGTTACCGAAGAGTTGGAGTTGTGAGAGTACTTTATCTGCTTGATATCAACAAGGATCACTCAAGGCAACTACAATTCTCGGCTACTTAAATACTTAAGAGACAGGAATGTGGTATTGCAAAATGGTAAGTGCTAATCTCAGAGTCTTAAGAAATAAAAGTAACAAGTAACTAGTTAACTGTGCGTAAAGTATGCAAGCACAACAAACCTAATTGACGATAATAAGAATATCAAAACATGGTGGTAACCGACACAATAGTTACTGACGTAGAGTGTAAACAAAAAGTAAACAAACCACGGATAGGTTGCTCAACCGGCACATAACTTAATAAAATAAGATATTTGGTGTTATTCTAGGAACTTGGTATTGCATGGTGAATAATTACACACAATGTACTAACAATTACGATGCTGTCATGTTTAGAATGCCATTTCGTTTCATCACTTAGTCTACGCCAAAATACTGATATAGAAATCGTGGTGAAGAAATCAACCTGTTTACTGAACCTAAATTTAGACTTACTCAATCAGCTGAAGATTAATATTAATCATATTTATTGTCCCTTCACACTTATCTAAAGCAATATAGATTTCAATACTGAGAAAAGAACTCAAGCTGGAAACTTCTTTGAAAAGGATTTCTTCAAGCTAATGAATAACTTAGTCTTTGGTAAAATGATGGAAAACTTAAGAGAGAAAGTAGATATGAGGATAGTAACTGATGAAAAGAAATTACTAAGGCTTGTGAGTAAACCAACTGATGTGAGTAGCAAGATTTTTAATGAGAATCTAGTAGCTGTGCGTAAGATTAAAGAAACATTGACTTTGAATAGGCCTGCTCATGTTGGTATGTGTTTTCTTGATCTTTCTAAGACACCTATGTATGGGTTCCATTTTACTTATATTAAAGATAAATATGATGACAAAGATAAATTGTTTTTCACTGTTACGGATAGCTTAACATATCAAATAGAAGCTAAAGATATCTATTAAGATTTTTTAACGATGAAGAAGGATTCGGTAACAGTGATTATCCGGAAGAGTCATAATATTATGATAAAACTGATAAGAAAGATATTGGTAAATTTAAGGATGAAGCTGGTTGTATTCCTGTTGTTGAATTCGTTGGAATACGATCTAAGATATATAGTTATATTAAGGTTAACCAAAAACGAAATAGAACAGTTAAAGGTGTTAAAAAGTATCTTATTAAAAATGATATCAAACATGAAGATTATAAAAATGCGTTATTAGAAAATAAACAGATAAATCATACAACGAAAACAAAGCCAAAGCCATCAGCCTGGAAACTATGAAAATAAAAGAAAAGTATCACTCAGTTGCTTTGATGACAACATATACATATATGATAATGGAATAACAAGCAATGCTTACAGATATTATAAAACAAAATGATTAAAATAAAATGATTGACATAAGAGGATTGATAAAATATGATTGATATGATATGATATGATTTATGTTGTTATTACAGAAAATTGGCATGTTTAGTGATAATTAAATTAATAGATTGTTTTTATTGAAAGATGTTTAATGTTAATTACTTTTAGTGTGTGTTATACATAAAAAAACAAATATTATAAACTAAATATTATAACTATGAAATTGCGATAAGCTTAACTGAAATATTGTATTTGAAAAGTGAACAACAAATTTTACTTATAAAATTTGTCATAGCTCAAACATGATTAAACTTTAGATATAAGAGCTTTATCATGTCATGAGACGTTTCGAGAGATACTTCTTTCACCATCAGGCTGACGATGGGAGAAGTATCTCTCGAAACGTAGCTCGGTAAAAGCTTACGTCTCATGACATGACAAAGCTCTTACATCTATGGCTTCCTCTTAGTCCATCAAGTTCAGAATTTTCAAAATTATTAGGGAAACATATGGAGAAGATATTCTTCAGCGCTGCCGACGTATGGAAAGAACAAAGATCAAGATTGCTAAATTTACCAATCATATACGGTTCTCCTTAAGATGCCTACACAACCATGTGATTCCAAATGATTTACGTCTTCGTTGCCCAGTTACCATGATTAAACTTGTCTATGAGTCATACAATGAAATACAATCCATTCATACAAAATATTAATCACTCTTTTCTTAAACAAGCAATAGTAGCTATGTGGTGCTAACGGGTGCCAAAATGCTTAATTGGCTTTCTGTGGATCCCAATATGATCTCATAATAGGTGACGGATAGTCGCTTTGCTAGTCTGCTTGCAGATGAAAGAAGGGTCGAGTATATAAGTCCCAACCCATAAAGTTTAGCATTAAGCACTAAGCCTTACCCAGCGCCTTCTCGTGGTGCATCATTTTACTGGCCTCCTTGCGGTTGTCAAACTGAGTTGGGAGACTCTGAGCAGATAGGAGCCCCAGAGGTGCAACAGGCCAGGCCAAATAACATACGGAATACGCTCTGCTGTTCACCAACCCTACCCCCAGCTACTGGGTCAAAAATCCCCCAGTTATGGGTCAAATGATCACAGCCAATGGCGGATTCATCAGCAACGATGAAGACGGCAGATGAGCTAGAGCCTCAAGATCCCAACGGCTCATGTAGGCGGATGAACACTTTAGAAGGGAAATGGTGATTTCCTCAGTTCACCCAACAGAAAGCAATGGCAAACTACTGTTGTATATTGCCAAGACAACCACGAAATGCACACAACCACTGGACTATCGACTACCAGATCCTCAAGCACATATCAGACGTATTACAGACATAGGTTTACGATATCTCATTGGTCCGTTAGAACTGTGTATTTTTAAGCTTTCATTCGTCTACTCGAGTTGTGGAGTTTTCGAAACGTAATCAATTAATATCTTTTAAAAATCCCTTAAATCATCGGTATGAAGCTGTCTTTCAGAAAAACAAAAGAGTGCTTTGGTTTCCAGGCAAATCAATTTCATCTCCCAGTCCAAGTCGTGATACCTTTAAGCGTTTTAATTCTTCTCCTTTCGTCCATCACTCATCTTCTCCAAAATTTCTTCTGTCATCAAGTGGTCTTATTCCGGATTAATTTTCTCCAAAAGTGCCTTTTATGCACCCTAGTTTCTGGTTTTCCTAAACGTTTGGAAGGCTTGCTCAGTGTTTATTTCATGTATAAGAGAATCAACTTGTGAAGATTCTTATGTAAATACCTCTACATAACTCATTTGGGTTTTATCATTTTTCAGGACCTTACAACCAAACCCCAATGGTTAGTTCCGGAGTTTTATTTCAAATTTCATGCTGAATAGATTCTGTTTCCTTTCCCAGTCTGGATTTGGACATGTCTTACACCCCATAAGATTGTTCCTGAAGGGACGATCGCCGTCGGGATGGAATCCTACTATTTTCCATGGTTTCAGTTAAAGATCATATTTATTTCTAAAGTATTACATAAATGTGCAACGTTGATAAATAGAATGAGCAACTTTCTTTTCAGGAATTGATTTCATTAGTTCTTTACATTTGACATGTGTTTGCTCTATTGTATATGTATTTTTCTTATTATTATTTTATTACTCTATATCGTATTAGACTAGCCATTGTTAAGTCAATATGGTGCTTCAAATGTATGAGGCCAAAAAATGAACACATGGTTTATGTACTAGGCCAGGAAGTTCATAAAAATTGCTTAGTATATTCTAAGCTATCCATAAGCATATACTGTAAATATCAATAATCAACAACGTCATTATTCTGACAAACCCCACCAACAAAAATTATGATGTACCACCACTGTGTTTTTTCACTTTTAGTACACTCAAACTGTGAATTGTGTTAAATTACCTAAGAAATAAATGCCTTCACCACAGGTGAGGAATGTGCTCTTGCAGGAAGTATGCATGGAAATGTAGGCTTTTTGAAATGTACAAATAAATGGTGCTTGAAATAGTTTTTTTTATTAATTCATAAGTGCTTGTAATTTAAAAAAGAAATTTTACATGTAAAATTGTTTTCCTTCCATTCTTGGATTAAGAGTTGTTGAAAATGAAAAATGTTGTAACGAACGAAGAACCTCAGTCATGGGTGGTGAATCCTGGTCTCTCGTATGACAAACATGACCTTCACCACCAAACTTCATATTCTTACACATTTGAAGACAGAGAGGTAAGTGGGGTTGCAAACAATAGTGTTATTTATTCTCTGAAAGGAAATGCTCTTTTCTTCACGAAATTTTACTAGGAGTAGGAAAGAAGTTGAAAACATTTAAACTACACAGACAGTCTGTAGTTTAGACAGAGTATGTGTGACACCTGTTTCGAAATCTTCATAGTGATTTTATGGGTGGCTTAAGGTTCTTGTTCAGCTTTAATTTCATGGTTTACAAATCAGGAAAAACGATGCAGAGGACATTCCCAATTAAAGATAGATTTTCCCTTTGATTTTTTTTCTTGTATTGCTCGTGCAAACGGGAAAACTGGTTATACGAACAAGAGATTGTCAATGATGGTTCTGTTATGGGAAATACATTTTTCGGAATTTGCAAAATCCCTGCGAAAAATTGCATGCTGTCTTGTGACACAACCTCGGTTTGGCGATGGTCTCACTTGGGACTTCTGTGCCAGTTTGTTATTTCCTGTGATTTTCTATCTTCACACATTTCCATGTTGATAAACGGTATCGACAATAGGTAAATGGTAAACCATGCCTGATACAGACGATAAAAATCCTGTAACTATAAGCTCTCGATAATAGAGGTTTGAATAGTAACAAAAACAGCTTTCAAAATGGTTGAAAAGGAAAACAATTTTACAGAGTCGGAAGGTTCATTCAGAGACAACGTAGTAAGCCCATTTTGGATGCCATCAGGAACGATCAAGCTTATTTTGACCATGGTTTTCTTTTTGTATGCCCCCATGGGGTGCCTTATAGCAAGTGCAGTCATTGACAAGGTATAGTTTGTATCTTTTGCTGTAGTAAATCAAACCAATTTAAGTTATAGTTGATGTAATTGTTGTTTGCATAAGCAAATAGCCTTGTTTGAGGCAGGTTACCAAAAGATCAGTTGATACAGCACAGTAATTTAGTCTCCAACAGAAAGAGTTTCAAAAAGATACCCGCTTCACTTGAACCCCCAAAACATTAATAAAGTTATGAACAAGTCATACCAGAGTTTAACGTCAATTTTTACACAGCATTAAACATAAAATGACAACACGTGTAACCCAAACTATCACTTTGTGGCAGGGGCTATAATTTTAATACCCATAAAGTTTCCATCTTCTTTAATGATTTTATGTAGCTCCTTTTGACCTCTTCATCTCAATTTTTAAACTTACTAAACTAAGGAAAGTAATTTGTTTGGTACAGTTCTTTTATAAAACCTATCAAAAGTACTTAAAATTCTTTTTTCACAGGTTTCCCAATCTTTCAAAGAAATAATCAAAACAATTTTATTACTCCCATTATCTACTCGATTCGGAACTTATTTTGAGTTTTAATTTGGATTTTTGGATATTTTGATTGGTTTAGCCTTTGCTTTGTTAGTATTTTAATAAGTAAAGAGTTTGTACAAGCTTAGCTGGTGGTTTTGGTTCCCCTCCTTGTTTAGGATGTAACGACAGATCAAGTTGTAGTATTTTCAGGGCATACTTTTATAATATTTCTAACAGTAACACAGTTTCAAGTATGCTTTGATTACAAAACTATATTTGATATTTTTGTGTTCTGATATTTACTTTTCTATGATGTCTAATTGTGACACTGTACCAATTTTGTGATGGGAAGACTGTTCAACTGGTGTGGTGATTTTACATTGTTATGAGGGATCGTTGTTGTTCAGTTGCATTGTACTTGTTGAAAAGAAGTTTCTGATCCTTTTGTTCAAGGCTTCTTTTCATTTTGACATCAGCCATTTGCTTGTGGAAATCAGATTGATGTGGGTTTTGTTTCAACAGGGAGTTTTGGGCTGCTTCAAGATTGCTGAAAACAAACTACTACAATTTTGCTTATTTCACCAAGGATGTTTATGGTACTGATTCGAAGGCAGTAGGAAAAAAGTAGAAGAAACTCTGAAATTAGATGTTCTATTTTATTGGTGCTAGCATTGTATCAGAAGATAACCTATTTAACATTGCAGACTAGGACTTGCAATACTAAACATTGATGCAGAAAATTTTTTTATTGTGAGCTATAACATTAGACACTATTGATCAGGAGTTGTAGTCACCTTCGATGTTTATTTGAAAAGCATTATAGCTTTATAGCATTATATGTTTATTCCAATTTGTAACCTAACATCTTATTAGACAACACTTATTTTTAATAAAAACATAATAATATATATTAATGTATAACATATATATATATATATATATATACCAGTGTCATTAATTATCATCTCATTTCCATCTCTTTAATTTTTCATGAAAATACAACAATGTCTTGTTACTTTCCTATTAATTTCTTCTCTCTGTAGGACTTTCCACAGAATTGTTTTGAATATTCCTTGTGTTACTTTGGTTTGCTGATACCATTGCTGATTCCAGTTTCCTTTGTCTTTGCATGGCTTAACTGGTTTGGATTTAAATTGTTTATGCAGAACTAGGTAAGACATATTTGCTTTATGAAGATTATTTTAGGAGAACTTTAATAGATTATAATCCTGCCAATCAATCTATGTGTATGTATTTATGTATGTATGTATCTATTTAGTTATCCATCTATCTTTCTTTCTTTGTATTGATCTTTTCTCTCTTGCACTTGCATACCTCTGGCTAAGTGTCTGACACTGGTTCACTTCCCCATTTTTATAAATTGTTTAAATTTGTATCCAACATGAAATATAAAAATGATGTATTTATTTCATTTTTAATGCAGCTCACGTTTTGCAAATTGGTGTCACTGCTATGTGTTTCCAAGTAAATGCCTCTGATACCTTTGGTACATTTTTTTGTTGATATCTTGTTATCATGGCTATGATTATGAGGTTATTGTTGTTCCTAAAATGTTAAGCTGAGGCTAATGGTCCTTTCTTTGAATCCAAAATATTTTTTTTAGTATAGGCTAAGAGAAATGTCTACCAATTCTTAATCCTCAAAAGTGTTGCTTTCTACTAAACTTTTTTACTAGTGTGTACCTGAGTCTTCTAATTTCTGTATTTTTAGGTAACTTGACACAGTTTCAACAGTGATTTGGTTGAGATGAAGTGTGACAGAAGGAAAGAAAGAATATAAGCAATGAAAAGTGTAAGGCAGAAAAAAGTTAGAAAAAGGGGCATTGAAACTGAAAAGAAGTGCTAATCAGGCAATTGAAAGACATGTTGTCAATGTATTAAATAGTCAAAAGAAACAAGAAAGACCATTGAAAAAAAACAGGGATAAAAATATAAAATGTTCTTGATAAGAAAAGCCACAAGTAATTTAAATGCTAACAAAACCAGTTATTGACATCAAGGAGGTGTTGTGTGGCTTAAGAGAGGAACATTGGAAAAGAAGTACTATTGGAGGGACAGAAAATAAGATGTTGGTCATTTTTATTCTTCACTAGCCAGATGTAAAATGCTGGTAGAAAAAGAAATAAAGGAACTAAAATAATATTTGATGATATTGCATGCCCGGGGTGGACTAAACCACAGGAAAAATAACTAAATAAAATAGTGTGATATGGGAATAGAGGGACAGAAGTGGAGAAAGACCAACACAAGATGTGCTAAAACTTCAGGTACTCAATGAGGAAAGCAACAAAAGTAAGCAGATGAATTAATTAATATTATAAGTTTTTTAGTTTTATTGACATTTATGTATCATGTGAATGTTACCACAAAGAGTTAGGAGAAAAAATATATGCAGAGCCAGAGAAAGAGACAGACAGACAGACTGATAGGAAGTTTTTTAAACATTTTGCATCCAGTGTTATATGTACAGTTTTGCCAAGATAACAAACAGGCTTCAGAAAAATTCTACCTTCACATACTTTTGTGTAAGGTGGGGTTTTCAGAGCAATGACAGAGAAGTAGCTATGGAATTTTTTATTTTTTCTTCTTCTGTGGGGTGTATAAATTAATAGTTAGTCCCTGTATGTTTTAATGCTTTCAGAAGGCAGATTGACAACATGCCAAATTACATTCTTTAGACAGTTTAATGAATAATTTTTACCTATGAAATATGTTATTCTTCATTAGTAATGAAATGTATAACATGTCTGTTTAACAGAGCAGATTTTTTCTTACTAGTAGCCACAAAAAGGGTGACACAATGGAGCAAAATGAAAGAAATGACTGAAATCAGTGGCATGCCATTGATGGAATCAGAATACCTTACCTTACTACCACCATCACATCTCTTGACAGGTGCATGGGGCAGTACTAAGAGACCTCCATCTGCTTCTGATCCATGCATCTACAATAACTAAATTAACTGTGTGCCCAACATCATGGAGATCTTTTTTGATGTTGTTGAACAATGCTTTCCTTGGGCACCCTCTTTGTCTTTTGCCATTGCTTTCCAGATCCAGCAGAGCTTTGGAATCCTTATTCAGTCCATTCTAAGAACATGATCAAACCACTGTTGATGCCACTTTTGCACAAGACATGACATCAGTAGGGATTTTTTCAATTCTTGAATCTGTCTGTTGGTGATATAATTGTACCAGGAAACATTGCAGATGTATCTTAGACAGGTATGATGGAAGGTATCCAACTTCTTCTCATGGGTTTTGGTAATATCCCACGATTCACTTCTTTAAAGAATGACTGACACTACACAGTAGTAATAGAACTTCATCTTTGTTGGGGTCCAGCTTATATGACTTCCAAATTGTCTTTAGTGACCAAAATACCCTAGCTTCTTTGCCCAATCTGGTGTTTAACAACTGTTCAATGTTATCATCAGCAAAGATCTCACCGCTGAGGTAAACAAATGTGTCTTTGTTTTCAAGACGTTTGCCATTCAATTTGATTTCAGATTTGTGCTCATCAATATGCATGACCTTGGATTTCTTAATACTCATTTTTAGAGTTACAGCACCACTGTTCACATTTATGATGTCTGTTTTTACTTGCATCATTGAAGTGTTAGAAGTGTGGGTCATAATGTTTTGACCTGTGGCCAACAAGACAATATCATCAGCATAATCTAGGTCTTCCAGCATAACATTCTGATTCAGAGAGGAACTCCCAACTCAACCTCATCTACACTTTGACACATTAACCAGTCTATGGCATGGCAGAACAGTAGAGGAGCAAGTTTATGCCCTTGCCATACACCACTGATAATCTCAGACCACTCAGTGTACTTGCAACAGGGTTTGACACAACAAGCAATATTGGAGTGAAACTTAATACCAAGTTGAAAAAAACTTTTCAGGGATACCATACAGCTGCATGATTGTCCACAATGGCTATCAATGAACACTGTCAAAAGCCTTTTTGGAGTCAGTAAAGTTTTGAAGTCAGTAAAGTTAAGCACTGAATACAGTTGATGTTCCATGGCTTTAGTGATAAGCTTTCTCAGTGCAAACAACTGGTTGCTACATGAGCTATTTGGTCTGAACCCAGCTAGATTATCCCTGAGTCCGGTATCAATAGAATCATCAATCCTAGATAGATATCACAATGAGAAAACCTTGCCAGGAATGGATAACAATGTGATCTCTCTCTAGTTGTTGCAGTCAGCCAGGTCACCTTTTTGGTACTCTGATAATTATACCTCTCAAAAAGTCAACTGGGGGGTCTTTCTTTTCCCCCACAACAGCACAGAACTTATGTAGGTTATCCACCATGCTTTGCCCTCTATGCTTTATCAACTCTGGAAGAATGGTGTCAACATTAGCTTGTTTGTTGTTCTCAAGGAGGCCAATGTATCCTTCAATCTCATCTCATATTGTGCAAGACTGGTCGATATCCAATTCAGTGAATGCAGTAAGATTGTTAACATCATAAAAATTGACCAGTTGGTCTGGTTGGTTAAGCACTTCTTTGGAATTTCCAACCCAACGTTTCAGCTGTTCATCTTCAGTAGTCAGTTTCCGTCCTGTCTTGTCCTTCAAGGTACTGACCTCTGTCGGTTGCTTATTGCAAAGCTGCTGTTTTAGTGGAAATATTATCCACACTTGCCCTAAAGCCTCTCCACAGATCTTTGATATTGTCATCTGCCTGAGATAGTGCAGCAAATCTATTGGTCAATGCCATTTGGTACCGTTTTTGCATGTCAGGGTCATTAAGCTTCTAGACATCAAATTTCTTGTGAAAAGGATTCCTAGCAGAAAGACTACGCAACTTTATTCGCAACTTGGATAGTACAAGCCAATGGTCACTGTCAACGTTAACTCCACGAATAACTCTGACCTCCATCTGGTTCTATTCAGAATATGGTCAATCTGGTTTTTGGTCACACCATCGTTTGATTTCCATGTTAGCTTGTGGATCAACTTATCTTGAAACAGGTTTTCACCAACACATAGGGAATCAGTCGTGCACGACTGAAAAAGACGTTCACCATTGTTGTTTCTAACCCCAACACCATGTGGTCCCATACATTGTTTGAGTCCGCTTGGGTCAAAACTAACTTTAGCATTAAAGTCACCTGTTACCAGGAGTACATCATGCAGGGGAACTTCATTAATAACATCCAGCTTTTGATAGAAGTTAACTTTGTCTTCATTTGGGTAATCATTAGTGGGTGCAAAATATTAAATTAAAGAAAGTTTGCAATGTGTGGATACAAAACGAGCAGCAGCTTGACGCTCATTGATGGGTTGCCATTTAGCCATACATTTCTTTGCTTTATGTGATAAAAGAAGGCTGACACCATCCCTATGAATACCGTCATCGCGACCTGAGTAGTAAATGGAGAGAGTCCTGAAGTTACGTTTACCGGAGTTGGTCATATGAGTTTCGCTGATTGCCAAGATGTTAAGCTTCAAGCGATGTGCTTCAGTAACAAGAAACTCTGGCTTTCCAGTTTCATTTAACGTTCGGACATTCGACTGTGCAATACGACTTGTTTGCTTCGCAGTCAGAATTCGCTGCTTCGTCAGACTGGTATGAGCGGTCGTCATAATATGAGTATGATTCATAGGATTCTGTTGCTAGCAGATAAAAAAATGTCTCATAATACTGTTTCTATAGCAGATTGTTTTTGTGGTTAAGGGAGTTCACATATGGACCAATCTCAACATAGACTTCCACACGTCGAGGATACGAAACTGGAGCCACAACCACCAAAGGGTGGAGGGGCAGATGTTTATCGAGGCTGTCGATCCTCTAGGTCCGTTGTATTCTATTTAAGAAGGTCCACCTCTAGCAGGGTGTGATTCTTTACCATGTACAACGGCCTTGACCGTGGAGAAACTAGGCGACAAACTCTTGAGTGATCATATATTGCGCATCACATGGCCCTGGGATGTAGGGATCCCGATTACATCAGACAGAGGTTATCAGTCGATGCCAAACATTGTCCACTCCTGTGGAAGCTTCACATGTCTGAGAACCAGTGCTTAACCCAGTACAAGTCCTTAAACCCAAAGTGGAATATTGATTTAGATCAATCAGGGGTAACTAATAAAGGGTTTTGAAAATCTTGGGCTTTGTTTTGTAATTTATTCGTTCTTGTTACAGTAAACCAGAAGCATTTTGTATTGATAACAAAAAGGGTAAAACATGATCGTATTAGAATTTTAGTTCGGTAGATACTATCTGATAAATGTTTAATTAAAATGTTTGTACTTTCTTTCTTTCTAAGATAACCGAACTACATGAACATTTTCCATTCCCCAAGAGCAGATGCACGTGATTGTTTCACTTTAATCAAAAGTGCTATCACAAAAGGATCTGGTGAAAGTCTATTGACCTAAGAATTTTCCTTAGATTCAAGGTGGATAAGAAAACAAGATGGAAGTGAGTGTGGAACGAACATGTGATAAATACTTGATAGATTTAGATTGTACAACTTTAATTTTCCGTCACACACAACCATTTCCAGATGACTCCAAAGACATGAAAGAAATATTAGAAGAGATTGACAAAGTAAAAGGCGATGGTGACTTTTCCTCAGAATTGATGGAAGATACTTTGAAATTCAGTAAATTTCTTGTAAATTTCTTGTATTCAAATTATTACAACTATTATTAAAATTATTGTTACAATTAGAAAATATAAAAATTTCATAAACCAAATGGTCCTTCATGGATAAGAAAATCTTCATTGACATTAAATTAAACCTGTAATTATTTTAGTTAGACAAAATCATAGTTTATGGTCGTAACATGGGCTTTTATAAAATCTTATTTGAAAGGCAACATTGCCATTTCCTTAATAAAACATTTTATGAATCATCACCTGGCGTGAAAAACGTATTGAGTTACCTGAACACTTTTTCTCTTGTATAGCAATACGAAGCTCATATATGTAAAAGCAGGAAAAAGACCTGACGTTTTTACTTTGGAATGCCTCTAACGACACTCGTCATGATCTCCCATAAGAAAGACTTTTATGCGAAACTTTTTATATCATTAATTGATAAAATTTCAGATCAAATATACTTATATCAATTAAATTTTTAATAAAATATTGAGTCCAAGAAGAACAACTCAAAGATTTCGGATGTATATTAATGATCGCAGAATTGAAGTACTTGGCGTCCTCTTTGCGGAAAGCTGTGTAAGTGAATGGAATGCGTACAGAATGCTGTTGGTCAGTTTAGCGTACTTGTAAGTTGACCTACCTTAACAATGTGAAAGAAAAACAAGAAGAACCTTGAATTCTTTGTCCATACAACAATCAATTGAAATTTTAACCTGGAAGGAAATAAACCAGACTTGCTTCTTATTGTTTATTGCTTACAAGCTCAAAGCATTTCCATTTGCAGGCGAATTCTTGAAAAGCTGACTTTGTAGGAATATTGGACCTTTGACTACTCGAACAGATGCTGTAATCTTTTTTTGGAGGAAGGGTTAGGTCACTTTTCCTCAGCGGTTGGGGCTCAGACGGTGCCCTTCCGAGGGACTTTTGTTCGGACAGGGAGGAATTTCTTGGCCGGATGCCCTTCCTGACGCCAATCAATGGCTTTTTTTTGTAAAGTTCCAAATTTCTTTCGCCTGCTCGGGGAATCGAACCCGGAACCTCTTGGTTACGGTGCAGTTGCACTAACCATTAAGCAATGGCTCCTCCAAACAGATACTTGAATGGTATTTACTTATTGTATTTTTTAATTTTTTTCTGCTTTTTTTACATTGTTAATTAGAAAACTTTAACAGGAAGGGTCTTGACTAAGCCTATTCAATGTCTTGACTTCTACATAGAGAACATGGACTTACATTCCATGGAATTTTTGTAGTGTTGAAGTCACAAAAGGCATTTTGTGGAACTTGACTGTGCTAGCTTGAATACTTCAAAGACCTCTGCGTAATATGTTACGGACTAGTAAGTGATGTTTCCTTTTGGCGAAGGTCTCGCTAAAGAGCTTCGTCAATTTAAGGGGGGGAAATATCGAGCAGCACGCATTGTAAAATCTCCTTGACAAAAACACTAGCCGCCAACTTTTTTTTTGGTAAAATTTTAATGTCTCTTATTAAAAGATTACCAACTGCAAGTTACTGCCAACATGTCATGGAAACAAAGCCTGGGAAACAGAACGGTTGTAATAACATTACTATAAGCCATTTCTTATTTTTATCATTATTTATTTACGTTATCGAGAAATCCGGTTTCCTTATTTTTCAGCATTTTCGCATATTTGAATGTAGATAGTCCATTTCATCGTTCAAGGATTCTTCATCTGTCAAAGCTGTTATACGTTAACCACAGCTTACAATGATATTAATTCGTAATGCTGTAGTGAAGTTTAAAAATCTTGTAACGCTAATATGAAAAAGACTGTTGATGATCTGCTTCCGAAAACCCGGTTTTCCAAGAGGGCAAAGAAATTATACTCCATCCAATTTTGATCCTTTGAAATATCATATGTTGTTGAAAATTATTCTTATGAAGATTTTGAAATCGATTTAGCCTATCAGCGAGAATCAGTACAGAATTAATTCCAGATAAATTTAATGTTCCTGATTTCATTGATGTTGAAATAAATATTCATACCAACATTGTGCAACTAGTCAACCTGTAATGAAATTTTTAGAGGTTAAAGAATTCTGAAAATAGTGAAAAAAGAAAGGGAGTGTTGAAAAACAGATAAATCATGAGCTGAAGTAATACATACTGATTCAGCCACAGCTGATGGTGCTTTGGCGATGGTATGGCCTCTTCAGATATTATAGTGGATAGATAGCAATTAACGCCGATAATAGTAAAAAACTTCAGATATAACTTCAAAAAAGTACAAAAAGTATTATTGCTGCAAACAACTTTGAAAACATAAGAAACGGTCAAATAATTTTCTTTATCTTATTTATATGCACTCATCAAAAGAAAATCAAAATTTTTTGTTAAAAAATGGTATGATACTCCTCCCCCCATCAACCCCCCAAAAAGAAAAAGAATTTCGGTATCAAAATTAGAGCTTCATGATATCGTGAATTAAACTATAAGTTCATAGATTGTGTAAAATTTTGTGTGCACAAGACTCTAAACAGGTATCACAATACAGCAGCAACTATAACAATAACCGCAGCAACAACAAAAACAGAGTCGGAATAACGTTAGCTATAACAATAGCAGCAACAGCTGTAACGACGACAAGAAATCTTAAATGTATCACTGGCCTATAGTTTAATGTAAACCAGTATAAATAGATATATATATAGATAGATAGATAGATAGATAGATGGATAGATAGATCGATAGATAGATAGATAGATAGATCGATAGATAGATATATAGATACATAGATTGATCGATAGATAGATAGATGGATCGATCGATAGATAGATGGATCGATAGATCGATAGATAGATAGATAGATGGATGGATAGATGGATAGATCGAAAGATAGATAGATAGATGGATAGATAGATAGATAGATAGATAGATAGATAGATAGATAGATAGATAGATAGATAGATAGATAGATAGATAGATAGATAGATAGATAGATANAAAAAAATAAATAAATAGATAAAATATATATAAATATAGATAGATATATAGATAGATGGATAGATAGATGGATAGATAGATGGATAGATAGATAGATAGATAGATAGATAGATAGATAGATAAATAAATAGATAGATAGATAGATAGATAGATAGATAGATAGATAGATAGATAGATAGATAGATAGATAGATAGATAGATAGATAGATAGATAGATAGATAGATAGATAGATAGATAGATAGATAGATAGATAGATAGATAGATAGATAGATAGATAGATAGATAGATAGATAGATAGATAGATAGATGGATGGATAGATAGATGGATAGATAGATAAATGGATTGATAGATCAATCGATAAATAGATAGATAGATAGATATACCTAACTATATATATAGTCGACACAGGAAATATACATATATATATGTATATATATATATATATATATATATATATATATATATATATATATATGTCTAACAAGAACTACCTATGGATTGAAACTGTCGTCTCTTGTAAATAGAAATAAATAGTTCTTTATTGTTAGAAATTTATTGTTATTGTTCTTTATTGCTTTTTGATGTGTGTGGTGAGGACAAAACCTTAAACTAATACGTGTGGTCTGGCTTTTTCTTTAAGAATTAATATTTTTCTTTCTCCAGATGTATTTACCAGTTTTAAAGTGACACATCGCAACCTCTTAATGGGCTAAAAGTAGATTTTTATATGGTTAATAGTCAAAAGCTGACAATCTTGATTAGCTAGAACTGCGCACTTATCTTAAAGGTTCACTCTTACATCAGTGTCCAATTAAACTAATTATACATCATCATATGATGTTTTTAGAGTTCAATTCATGGAATAGAAAAGGGGGAAAATACTGTGTTTGGAACACAAACTGAATTTTTGTCCAAAATCAGTCTTACTAATTAAATTTAAACAATTTTAAATAGTACAAAAACTACTTTATATATTTTTTCTAAGGTTGAGTTTCTGTAAACATCCTAGCAAATACTTTTAAAAATCCAGCATAGCCAAAATAATGAAAATCAATTCTTTCGTTATCTGGCCTCATGAGAGATAACTAGTGCTTTGAATGTTCTAGTATTTAGTCTTTCGTGCATTTTTTTATTCCAGTGAAAGACAGATTGTTTACAAGAAAAGATCTCAAGAGAATATACTCTTATTTTGAACTTAAAGCAAATTCTGTGTTTACCTTTAATATTCGTACGATTACTAAAGATTGCAATAAAGGAAAAATTATCTACCTATAATTTTCATGTGAACACAGTTCCCCTTCGAAAACGGCCTGCAGAAGTGGTTAAAAACAACTAAGGCTAATGTTATCTCCCACTGTTATCAGACAATTAACCTCACAATTTCCCAGCAATTTTGAATGTGTAAGGTATTAATACATTGAATGGAATGCTCGATAGTTTTTTTGAATATGCTACTATTAAGCTGGGAAGAGTGATCCAAACAGTGTCTTCAAGCCCGTCAATTAATGACATAGCTCATTTTACAATTCTGGGATGTCTCGAAAAGATTGGGGCTTCATAACTCATCCAAAGGAACGAAAAGGACACGTTTTGCGACACATGGGACATTCGAAAATATCTGACGTACAGATAGATGCCATTGTGGAACGCCTTTCTTCAAAGAAGACACGATCAGTGTCGACAGTAAGTAGGCGTGCAGTGGTCGAGCAAAGCAGTGATATTCATTCGAAAGAAAATCAGGAAAGAAAAGAAGAATTAATTGAAAAGATGGTTAATCGTTTAACTGAAGGTAAACAGAAATATGTAACTGACAGTAAACGGATTGCTGATGATACTAGAAAACAAATGGGAATTCTAGGATCACATGCAGTGGCTGGGTATTGAATTAAGTTCTTCTGGTGAAGATTAATTTTCGTTATTTTTAATTGTATGCCAAATAGTAATAGAAAAGTATTTTTAAAATTCGCTATCGAAACCATTGAGGAGCACATATGATGTTTTTCTCTCAAAACAAAAGGAAATTATTTTTATTATTGATACCATATCAGCAAAATTGTAATCTCTAATCCTAGTGTCTCATTCTCGAAAAATAACACCAAAAGCCCTTTTGATCTACAGCATTAGTATACACGCCGAGCAAATACGGCAATTTAGATCCTAGAAACCTCTCTCGGTCTCTATACCGAGTACAGTATATTTGACTAGTACGTCAAACATACTGCTTTAGTATTGTATATATTTGAAATTACCGATTTAGCCATTAAAAGTACAGACCCTATTTTTTAATAGCACCCCGTCATGTTTCAGAACTCTCATCGCATCCATCGCACTTCTTTGAAGGGGCTTTCTCCTTAGATTTTAAGCAATCTCTTAAAATCTAACAGTTGCAGAAAAGAACTTGGTAAATATTTGTATGTACCTTTGCAGAGGTCGTATTAGTAATCAACATTTTTGAACGTATTTAAAGTAAGAAAGCAGTGTGAAGCTAGAATGCTGGTTTTCGAGAGATACTGGTTTTGCATGGTTTTGATGTTTTCTTCAAATACATTTTCAACACTCCTGTATGTAGTTGTTCTATGATGGATAATTTGAAAATAGGCGAAATTTGGCTTCCTTGCATTTTTACTTGCATTTTTTATTTGGAGTTAATTGCTTTCTAAAGTATACTTGTAACGTTACAAGAAACACTTGGCTTATTAAAGTACAAAAGCCAAGCACCGTGCACGCGTCACTTCCCTTTTAGAAGTAGAATTAAGAAACGTCCTGGGAAATAATATTCACGGAGGTTGATGTGTTTATGTAAGGAAACTCATAATTTGTTCGGTAATATAAAAAGCAGCGCATCACTTTTTCACATGTCACGCAAGATAAGATGCTTAACTATTTTTCTTTAACTTTGCTTGCTAAACAGCATTTCTGAATCTATTATTTACAGTCTCATAAGCAATTTGATTTTTATATCTGTCTCCAGGTTTTTTTACTATCCACAGGCGCCTGTTGTTCTCATCACCTGATCACCTGATCACTTGATAATGTGATCACCTGATCACCTGATAATGTGCTGCGCACCAGTTTTGCCATCTTTCTCCTCGTTTATTTTGCATTCCTTGACCATGCTCTCCCACCACATTCACTACTTTTTGGTTTCCGACCTTTGCATTTACATCTCCCATCACTATGATGACATCTTGGGATTTTCATTGCTTTCTAGCTGCCTCAAGCTGTTTATAGAGCGTGTCGACGTCTTCACCACTGTTGTCGGCTGTTGGTTCATACAAGTGATTTATAGAAATGCCAAAAATTCGTCCTTTCAGTTTCCTCCGAAAAACTCTTTCCGAAAGGATCCAATGCCGTAAAACATATTTACTCAACTGCTTATCCAGAATCGCAGGAACTCCATTCTCATGTTTATCTCCTCCAGAATATAAGACGTTATGCTCTTCCATGGTAAACTATCCCGTGTCAGTCCATCTTGTCTCGCATTGACCAGCATGTGTATGTTCAGTCTTTGCATTTCCACTTTCACATTTGCTAGTTTACCTGGTTGATGTAAAGTCCGTACATTCCATGTTCCGATCCGCAGGGTTCTTTTGTTTCTGATAGTAGCCGGCTGACAATTGGGCCCCACCTGTTAAACATGAGAGTCCGTAGCAAGTGAGCAAGAGAGCTAGACACTAGTCTGTACATTTTCATGACTTTTCTCGGCAAAGTACAGTGGTGGTGTGGCATTGCTTTTCACTGGCGATTGGCCACTTATATAAACGTCCATTCGTGTCCTTAGCGCATCGCGATACAAATGAAAATTACACCTTTCGTTGCCGTTGGTACAAACAATAGACGTAGCCTCAAAATCTTCCTCTTTCCGTCTTCATTCACTCAAATGTGAGACGTGCACCTAATCACAAACAACGAGTTGCTGGCTGCTTTCTTGTCTTTTAACCAACTAAAGCGGTGTGTCTGGGTGTACCCATTGTCTCTTACAAGCAGGAACTTTAAACTATCCATGATAGTTGGTTGCTTTCAGGTGACTAGTAGTTCCATTGCCCAAAGACAAGCTGATGGTTCCCACTAGGTGGTACTCCATCCAAACATCCCATGCACTTCTTTTGCATAACTGAAAAAGAACTCGCCAGATAGTAAAATGCTGATACTTAGGACCCAACTAAACCCGCGATTTTACATAACAGTTCCTATTTATCTATGTACAGATACTATAAAAGACTAATAATACTTATATGATGTATTATCGTTTATGAAAAAGCATAGTTACATCATACCCTCTCTCTCCCCACCTCTAGGTATTTAAATCGCCTTAAAACAATACAACTTGATCACCATAAACTATAACTCGCCAGACTCTCATCCTCGCTATCGGTGATGTAATGAAAATCCTAAAAGCCGATAGAGAAAACTATGTGTTATGAATTCTTTTAATTGCTTGTGGACAAAGGAAGGTAGTAGAAACGTCTTAGTTTTTGCCTCGATTTTTTGTGGGTTCTTTTTCCTGGAGTTAGCAAGTAACGAATTAGCGCATTATTAACAATTTTTATCCGAGACATTTTTAGGTATTCGAACATTTTGAAAATCAGTTTTAGTATGTTTAGATCTGTTAATTGAATCCTATTGCTTACAACAAGAGAACTTAAGGAATTAGAAAAGAAATATATTGTGAGGAAAAAAGGATTGAGTAATAAAAGAACTAAAACAAAGCCTCCATGTCAATTCTGAAAGTAAAATTTTACGAGCAGAGAATTGAACAATTCAGAAAAAACAAATTGTTTCAAAATGACCAAAAAAGGTACATTCAGAACTCAATGGCAAAAAATTTAGTATTGAAAAACCCGACGCTGATGAAAGTAAGGCACTCTGGAGTAAGATTTGGAACCAAAAAGTTACTCACAATGGAAATGCAAAATGGCTTAAAGAATTAAAGGGGGAAGGTAGAAATGAAGTAAAACAAAATGATTTACAAATCACAATTGAAATGATTAGTAAACAATGAAAAAAGATGCCAAACTGGAAAAGCCTTTACTTAGATGGAGTCCAAGGTTATTGAGTAAAGAACTTTACAGTACTTTACGAGAGAATAGCAGAGCAAATGAATGATCTGTTAATGAATGGAAAGAAATACCAAAGTGGATGGCCACTGGAAAAATGACTTCTGCTAAAAAGACCGTGCAAAAAGCATAACAATGGGCAACTATCGGCCAATCCCTTGTCTACAAATACTGTGATATTCCTCACAGATAGTCTCAAATTCTGTGTACGATTTCCTAGAGGTGAATGATAAATTACCCATAGAGCAAAAAAGATGCTGTCGAAAAAGCAGGGGGATAAAAGACCAATTGATTACTGATAAAATAATAATACGTGATTGCAAAACGAGAGATGCTAATTTAGGAATGGCCTGCATAGACTACAAGAAGACTTAAGATATGGTTTTTCCAGTTTAAATGTTTTGTAATGGCATCAAAATGGAATTTGGTATTAAAAATGTTAAGTGTTGGTCATGCGTAAAGGATCAGTTGACAGAAGTAGAAGTAATGGAATATCACTGCCAACAGGTGAAACAAACAAAGTAGTTGATCAAAGTGGATATAAATATCCTGGAGTTTTGCAATTTGAAAAAATTTTACAAACAGATGTTATTAAAAGTTTCAAGCAGAAATGCTTTAGAAAAAAATTACTGAGCCACTCTTAAATTTTGTCCAAAAGAATGAAATAATCCAGACTGTTAGTTCCTTGAAACCTAAAGACTGTGAGAAGAGAGAAAATCACCAGATCTGAATTCCTGGAAAGACAATAAAACATATGGGAAATTTGCTAGAGAATTAGAGGGAAATCATGTAGAAAATTTTTGGAAATGTGTAATTTAAAAGGGCCTACCGAGCCAATAATATGTAGTGCCCAAGAGCAAGCCATGAGAACGAATAGTGTCAAGCATTTCAGGGTTAAGTCTAGCGGAGGACCTTTTTACAGGATGTGTGGTGAGAGAAATGAAACTGTTTACCATATAATTAGTGAGTGTACTGTATTGACAAGAAAAGAATATCTATAACGTTACAATAATGTTTGCAAATATTTACACTGGGAACTATGTAAAATGTTTGATATAAAAGTGGCCACGAAATGGTATGGACACGAACCCCAAGGAATGGTGAAGAACGACTGATGTAAGATAATGTGGGATTCTGTAATACAGTATGACAGAAAAGTGATTACGAGAAAACCAGGCATCATTGTAATAGATAAGAATAAAAAAGAGACAAAAGTTATAGATGGCGCAATACCTGGAGATGTATGGGTGTTAGAAAAAGAACAGGAGAAAGTAGATAAGTACAGCCCTCTAAGAGATGAGTTTGCTCCACTGTGAAAAATAAAGAAGGTTGAAATTATCCATGTGATCATGCACTGGGAACTATCTTGATAAACTTTGAAAGCTGTATTAAACAAATAGGAATAACGATGAATGTAGAACAAGCTCAAAAAAGAGCACTTTAAGGTACAGCTTGAATCTTACGATTGGTTCTAGAGCATTAAAGCCACAGGTGAAAGGGTTGTGATTCCTTAGATGGCAAGTAGCTATCCGGGATGACATCAATAACAACCGAAGCAACTGAGAACTAAAGGTTTTTGAAAAAACACATCAAACATAATAATAATCGTAATCATAATAAGAATAATAATTGTAAACATAGCGAAATAATTCCCTGTGATATTGGTACGAGGCAAAGTAAAAATGTTGCGAAGAAATTTCCCGCAATATTCTTTAACAACTTAAAAACAATTTTTTGGTTAATTTTGCCCATAAAAGTTGAATAAGTGAAAATATTTTTTGAAAGAAAGACAATAGTTTAACACAAGGTTTATTATTACTTTACACTGATGTCATAATTAATTTTGTTTTAACACCACATGGCTTAATAATTTCTTGAAGACATTTAAGTCAACATTATAAGACATGAAAATTTTTTTGTAAGACTTCATCTAACATCGAGTTGTTAGGCAAAGTCCTACAGAAAAAAAACACTTCACGCTGGTACGGACAGGTTAAGAGAAAACCACCAGAATTCATTGTACAAACAGCATTTGACCTTAAAAGTACCTGGCGTCAAATACCCAAACGGAAGACCTCGCAAACGATAGAAAGACTGTGTAAATGAATATTCTCTATGCCGCAGAATATCCCCCGCTGTTGTACTACGAGATTTTTCACCTACATCGACCGTGTTGCTTGGAGAAAATTGACCAATGCCCCGACTCAATATGTCCAATTGACAGGCGTGAGCCTAACTGGAGTTTGGTGAGTCACGAAAAGGTGAAAATGGTTCTTAACCATAAAAAATTGAAAAAAAACGCAACAAAAGAAAGCAATTAGAAATTTCTAGAAACTTTTAAACATTAAACACAAGTGGATGAATCAAGTTTTTCACAGAGAAATATATTGCATGTAATTCAGTCAAAATAAATTATGAGACACGTGTCACATTAGGCCTAAAGTATACTACAGATAAAACATTTATTCTATTTGGTTTCAGCAGTTTTATCTGTGGTTTAACGGGACGTTTGTTTGAGACTATGATTGAATCATCAAGTTATAGCGTGACATGGTATGAAATAGCAAAATGGTACCAACATCTTGTCAAAAAACTGTGTGTATGCATGTGTGTTCAAGATTGAATTGTTACATTCACGTTTTTCATTTTGGTATTTTTCTTATCACCCATGGTTCCTCCTTGTGTTAACAGTGAATGTTCAACAGATGCATCCTTAAAAATATTTACTCCGTGGTGAAAAGAGCTATTCTCTTTGCAGGTAAGAGAAGAATTTACTGTAGTAAAGCAAAGTACCCATGGACTTAAGTAAGCAGCAAATTTATAAGCTTAAATATCATTGATATGTTCAATTTAAAAAGCAATTCCTTCCAACAGCAAATTTTGAAGTTGGAGGAGAAAAAGAGAAGAAGAGAAAAAGAACTTATAATGGGTTGAACGGTATTTTATTGGGTATCCTTTTGTTAAAGTTTTAGGGAAGGGAATTTTTTAACTGAATATACAGTGGTGCTATTAGGAGCATTCAAAAAGTTTTCTCAAAATACCATATCATTTACTTAAGGGGATCTTAACTTTTTCCTACTCGTGATATATTTGGTTCGTTGCTCGTACCCTAAGCTACTGGCTTTTTTTGTACCTTGACCAAATTTTACTGCAGAATTTCTATTACATGAAGGACATAGTAACATGTTTGTCTTTTATAAATAGTCAACGCTGTTTCGAAGGAGGTGTTCTCTCTCTTTCATCAGGTGTGTAGGTGGTTTGTTGAGCAACAAGCCATATATACATATTGGGTCATTACAAATTACTTAGAAAATATTTATGAGAGTGCAGGCATTCACTTGCTAATTCGTTTCTTTTGTTAAGTGTACTTAAGTTAGGCTTCCAAATAAAGTATTTTTCTAATAAACACAGATTGTAAAGCTTTGTGGCATTTGAATAGTTTGACAAACGTGTGACAATCTTCTACTTACTAGGATACTGGGACCCAGATTCTTTTATTGACCAAATGTAGTTGCCAAGTTCTGTGGCGTTTCTTTTGTTCTCGTGTCTAAATGACGCTGTGTGGTTTCTGTGTCTGCGTTTAAACAGCGGTTTGACAATGTAGAGAAACTTTTTTTTATATGTTTCTGGCTACGTGTTTCTTGAATGGGGGGGGGGGGGTTGAACCCATGTGACATTTCTGCACTAGTCTTTTTTCCTGTTGGTAGGTCTTTTTTCGGCTTGGTCGAATTGTAGTAGATAATTATATCCGTTTTCGACAAGTGCACGTCAGTATGGTTATATGAGTAATGTTCTATTAGTTCATAATCTGCTTTCATTCATATTTCTATACTGATTCATGTATCATACGCAATCTATTATTGTGGTCATGGAATTCAAAAGTGGTCTTGCTTTTCTAATATACTACTATATCTTATATATATATATTACATATATATATATCGAAAACAGATGCTTTGTCTTTCAATATAAGAATGCAATGTATATAATTACACGAGTAATATGCCATAAGTTGAAAATCTGCTCTTATTTATACTTCCATACTGCTACATGTGCCATACGCAATGTATTCCTGTGGTTATGCAATTCAAAAAATGGCCTTGCTTTTCTAAAAATATTACTAAATGTTATATATATATGTAACAGGACGAACTTGCGGCCACGCAGGAATGACAGAGATCCAAGGATGTCTCGTGCAAATTTATTATAAACGAGTTTTCTCCAAAATAAAAAAGGGAACAACTAACAGATTCTCCCTCTGTCAGACGAAGCCTTGTTTCGTTGGGAGATATCACAAACGTCTTACACTACCCAACTCCAAACATTACTGAAGACTCAGGAGAAAAACTCCCATATTTATGGTAACTGATCATGGGTTGGGCGACGTTTTTAGATTCTCGTACTTAGCTGACTATTGCAGAATTTTCCGGATCTTAAGATCAAACGGACATAAAAATGTGCCAACTGTCTACTGAGCTAGACAATTGTCGCCTAAAGAAGTACGTAATGTTGCGGCTTCCACAATACAACGATTTGGTGTTTCCGCAAAACTCTTAGCACACTTGTCTGTGCACATCTGCTTGCACAGTATTTCCTGTTGCATCATGCCTAAAATATTACTACACAACAACAGGAAATAGAAACTTGGCTAATATTATACAAAATTAGTGTCCTGAGGCATCCTACTGAGCCTCTCTCTCTCTCTCTCTCACACACACACACACACACACATATATATATATATATATATATATATATATATTACACATATATCAAAAACAGATGGTTTGTCTTTCAATATAAGAATGCAATGCATATAATTACATGGGTAATGTGCTATAAGTTGAAAATCTGCTTTCATTTATATTTCTATACTGTTACATGTACCATACGCAATGTACTCCTGCGGTTATGGAATTTAAGCTGTGGTCTCGCGTCTCTGAACATATTACTATGCACTTTCTTCAAATATCAACTGCACATTATATAACCTAATACGAATACAGGAAAAAAAGTTAAATTTGAATCTAGTTACCCTCATTGTATACAGTAACTGCTATTTTACATGCCATCACCAAGCAATTTCAAAACAAAAACATCACTCCTATTGAAAGAATTTTATTCAATATCCAGTTACTGCAAATGATCCTAGAATTCCCATTTGTTTTCTAGTATCATCAGCAATCCGTTTACTGTCAGTTACATATTTCTGTTTACCTTCAGTTAAACGATTAACCATCTTTTCAATTAATTCTTCTTTTCTTTCCTGATTTTCTTTCGAATGAATATCACTGCTTTGCTCAACCACTGCACGCCTACTTACTGTCGACACTGATCGTGTCTTCTTTGAAGAAGAAAGGCGTTCCACAATGGCATCTATCTGCACCTCAGATACTTTCGAATGTCCCATGTGTCGCACAACGTGTCCTTTTCGTTCTTTTGGATGCGTTATGGAGCCCCAAGCTTTGCGAGACATGTCCGAATTATGAAGTATATACCAGTAGGACCTTCTGACAGGTAACTCCTTTCAAAGTAATCGATGATATCGAAGTTGCTGATAATCTACATATCCTTTTTTAACCGTTTATGTTATCAGTACTTGTCATCGGTACTTGAATACAAACAATCTTTGAATCATTATCTGGACAATCTTAAATTTCATAGTCGAAACGTCAACATAATTTTGATTTCTTTTGATTGCAACAAAATGTCCTTTGAAAAGAAAACTTTTCTTTGTGCTTATTTGACGATTTGATGTGAGAATTACTGGATTCTCCTTTTTCTGTTGTAATATTGATCAACAGCTCTACTTCTTTCGCTAAAATGACAACTTCTTTTGAATTTAATTAAAAATAATGTAATATGTTGGTCTAAGAATTTTCATTACAAACAGTTTATTGATTAAAGCAATTCAAAATGCAAAGAGTGGGCAAACACAGATATTTTTTATTATATGCACATAATAGCATGTTAGCTCATAGCAAGCCCGTTGAAAAGGAGGTTTTAATGGTTTTAGCCTTGTAAAATATTTTTTATATATAATTGACGGGGGAACCAACTAAGAAAGTTCCCTACACATCACTTTGAACTTTTTACAACTATTTAAATTTGATTAAAAGAACTTAATTTTTTATTTATTTCAACTGAGGAGCAATGTCGATCAATGTCGATCAACTTTAATATCCTATTTTAACATACCTCTTATAAGATCAAACCAGAAGTCGGTCATGTAACTAAAACCATAGGTTTTTTATCAAGTCATCGCATATTTCAGATGTTGACTTTCAAACACAAGAGATATCAGTTTACAATACCCCTTATTTATTCAATATCCTGAGAAATTTTAGAAAATTCACAGTTAAAAAATGAATTGTTTCTAAGTGATTTTCGGGGTGACAGTTTTCATTTTGATACAAGATTTTGGAGCTAATAATTATTTCAATAAAAAAAGTGACTATACAGTAAATACTGTAGGGAAATAGGTTCATGTGAGAGTCACAAGAAAAGACGAATTACGCGTACAAATGACGTAAGTGGCCGAATTGATTTATGCTGGTGACAAATGAGATCAAAGGTATAAATAACGCTACGCAATTCAAAACACTTCTGAGACCATAATTGAAATATCCAATCTACAATGTATCAACATGATGTGGTTTTCAGCATCATGCACAAATATGAAACATATTTTTTCAAATTGGAAATTCCTTTCACAGCATTGCTCATTCCTTCCAAGTTTGCTTTGGTGCTAAATATACTGTAATTTTCACTTTACTCTTACTGAGAGGAATTCTATCCAGGCTGAGGATCACTGTTGTAAAGGGACTACTCTAGCTATGTTGACAGTTTGCTATATTTTAATCTCTTTCCATCATCTTGAGATTGATCGGAGAATTTTGTTTTTCTCTACACAGAGTATAAGGTATTCGCCCTTGTTGCTCAGGTATTCACATTGACATAGGTCTTTGTGTTGTTCTTGTAGTTTCATCATCATAGGGCCATGTGTTTTTTGAAATTGTTTTCTTCTTATTTTTAATTTTTTCGGCATCTTTTAGTTTGGTTATTTCTGGTATCGTTGGGTTTTGATGAGATTTTGCATCTTATTATTGATTAAGATTTCATTTCGATAGATTTTCTCAGTCAACGAAAGTTAAGAGATTCAGTGTTGAAATTTGCAGGCATATTTCATATAAATTTTGATAGACGGATGGTTCATTCTCAGTCTGCTTCTCACAAGTCTCTGATCCAAGTTAAGGAGAGTGCATCAGTATGATCAAGGTTTGTTATTTACAGATCGGACTGGATATTTTTACATAGAATGGAATCAGTTTGGTTGAATGTTGAACGTGTGTTTTTGGTTTTGGACGTGGTTTTTTTTTTTGCTATTTTGGTTTTTGTTTGTCCTGTCCATTTGGTGCAGTGAAATGCCTTACTGAAGCTTTAAAAGCGCTTGTTTTACAACAATTAATAAATGTCATGGCTTCACCATTAGCGTTTAATAAAGTTTTTGCAGTATCCAAGGTATGATTTTATATAACGATTGTTGTAATATCACATTTTACTTTCTCAATACTTGTGTTCATCGTCATCATATTGCATGAATACCAAATCTATTCATGGGCATTATTGTTTCCATCCCTGAGATCTAGGTTGTAGCACTGGAGGACCAAAGAAAAAATCACGCTTTCAATATATGCTTAAATGTCTTTTTTACTGCATTGTAAAGGTATTTAAAGCTTGTCGTGAATCCCAACTTGCGGCAGTTGCCTTATATCGAGTCCACTTTTACTCTTACCCTAGTTAGAGTAATGTTTCCTTGAATAGGATTCCATCAATTCTTAGTAAAGCTTACTTGTTTGACCAGTAATCATTGTTACGCCACTTCTTAAGCCTACAACATGCTGTTTAAGTTAGCTTTTGCCTCTTCACCACCGCAGACTTTCGAGACTTAATTTTAATCCTGATTGTCATGAAGTGCGTTTTTCGGGTCATTGATTTCTTTAAACGTTTCAATCTTTTCTTTGTCTTCCGTCAGACACAGGATGATGTAATACTAGGTACTTTGTATAAAGATTGAGTCTGTTTTAGTTGGGGTTTTTTTGTGTTAACGTCATTTCCCCCTAGTATCTGGGGCTCTGACGGTGCCCTTCGCAGGGACTTGGATTTGGCAGTAAGGAATTTCTTGGCCGGATGCCCTTCCTGACGCCAACCAATGACTTTTTCTTTTGTGAATTTCCAAAGTCGCCCGCTCGGGGAATCGAACCCGGAATTCCTGGTTACGGTGCAGTTGCACTAATCATCAAGCCATGGCTCCTCAATTAGCGAAAAGTAACTATTTGGAATGATCTGTTTACCTTTGTGTCTACCTCTTGAGTAAGACACGAATTTTTCCATGTCAGTTGTGAATTAAAATCTGAAAACTGGAGCGAATTATTTGTTTTTTTATTTATTTTTTTATATTTAATTTGAGAAAGAGGAGCTAATTTCTGAGCATAAATTATATTGCAGGCATTAACTTTCGTTGGCGTATTTGAATGCTGGATCCTGAGTTGTCCTCAACTAAATACTTCTTTAATGACTAAGAATCATACGAAACAATTCTGTGGAAATATGAAGAAATGACAGAAAAGAGAAACAAAAAAAAAGAAAATAAAACGATAGTAAAGAGATCAGAATTTATTTTAGACTTAAAACATTCAAGTCCCTTGATGTAGAAAAGCATTCAGAACCCAGACTTTAATTATTCTGCAGTGTTGCGGAGAAACTCTCATAGAATGATTTTTTACGAGGGACACCAGCTGCATGAATGTGAACCCATTGAGAAAAATGGGTCATTTTGTTTATCCCCCTTTTGCACGTCAAGTGACTTTCCAATGCAACCAGTTACTTATGCCTCTTGTTTTTCAAAATAGAGAATGACTTAAATTTAAGTAAAGTGTGCAGATGAAGCGTCTGCTTGAAAGTATTTTGGACTATATAGCATAAAGCTTAAGCTATTTGCCTACCACTGATGTAAGGTTAAAAGTTGCTGTTAAGTCTATATAATTCAATTCAAGCAATGAGGAGTTTATAGAATTTTCGTTTAGCATGAAGAATCTACTATGACTCTAGAAATAATGCAACGGGAGAAAGCTCTGGAAGCCAACAACTAATTGCAAGCGTTGAAAATATCTCCCTATGCTGACCTTAGAGTTTCAATGGCGGTCTACCAGGTAGCTTCACAGGCAAAAGAGGAAAGAAGCGCTGCTTCAAACTATCACCAAAGCTGTAAAAGAATCAAGTAAAGTACCATAGTGTTAAATGGGAGAAGGTATTTTGCTTTGCTTGCAAGAACTTTTATGTGTTCACAACCAAGTTATTCATGAAAACTTGCTGGAATGCTTGGGTGAAAGCTTTGGAAACAAATTGATGGCCCACAAAAAACAATGCACAGAGGGCTATATTGTTTTTATGTAGCAATGGGAGTCCTATGTCAGTCAATGTGGTATTGAGACCAGTCCTTCGTTGCTAGCAATATTTGCAAAGATATGAACGTTTTCCTTCAATCTCACAAGTACTTTTGAGCAAAAGATATGGCTTACTGATGTCATGATGAAACAAGCTAATAAATGAATGCTGACAAATAGGAAATTATTTGCTGGGCATTGCTAACAAATCCTTCGCCTAATACAATGCATGACTGAACAAAACAGCAGAACAGGACATACAACTGCATTTAGAAGCGTTCTTGTAATGAACTCTTCTCACCTCATTGCCTTTGAGGTGAGAAGAGTTGCAAAAGAATGTATCAAACAAGTTAGTACATATTCATTACTGATCAGTCAAGGTATGAACTGTACTGAACATGGCAGAGTTGGAAATTTGCTTTTGGTTTCTAAGTGAATTGGGTTACATCAAAGAGTGCTTCTATAAATTAACTTAGCTCAAAAAAAGCAGATGCTGTAATGATTGTTAACATAGTAATTTTGCCTGCTTTTTGAAAGACTGCATACTAACACATTGTGCTATATGATGTCTATATCAAGTGCATGTTATGAAGGAAGTGCTACAAGGCTTCACACTAGTATCCTTGGTGATATATATACCAGTATTGAAGTAATTATTAGCTATTGACAGTGCTCAATAATATAAGAATATTAGAGCTATCATATGGTGAATGACAAAAATGCAACAAAACTTAGTTTAGAACTGTCAGTTACATGTTTTCACAATTGTCAGCTAAACAAAATGAATTCATTTTGTTTAGCTGACAATTGTGTGCAAAGAATGTAGGAAAAAAAACAATCGGAAAAAAAACAATTGAAAAAACCCAATTTTTATTTAATTGGCATCTCTATACAAAGTAATGTTATGGCTAACACCTGTAAAAAAATCATCTAAATTTTTGCGACCGTCAGTGTAATCATTGCAAAGGTTCTGCAGGCGGGTTTGGTATTCAATAGTCACTTTCTTTTGTCTCTTTTTCGGGCGGGTGCCCACAGTAACTTGTTCAATCAATGCCTTTACTGCACCCTGTTCCATCTGGAACCAATGTACTGCTTTGTGGACCGTCGGGTGCTGATGGCCCACGAGGTTGAAAAATTTATTGTTCCATCCTTAGCAAAGTTGTTGGTTCTTGCGTCTCCATTTGACGTGACGTCGTGTACATTCCAACTTCCTGGTGGGAACTTCGGGGGTGACGCATACGCAAATCTGCACCTTCTGCACCATCTGGATTTGATGCCCGCTGGTACGACCCAGTTACATATGTTGCCTCGAAGTACGATAACAAATCATCCGCGTCTTCATGCTTGTTACGTTCGAGGTGTCTAAATCCGGCTTCCATATCAGCTAAAGGAAGAAAGGCCAATCCATTTATCATCCCGCAGAATTTTCGGAAATCTATGTCCGATTTGTAGGTGTCTGCGAGGCCAAGGTGCTGTATTTTCCTCCAGGTGGCCCGAGTAAGGTGGTAGAAACAGCCTTGGCATCGCTTGTCCAGGCCGAAGACTGCAACAATGGCTCGACGGACTCCGTCTTCAAAGTCCGTCACAATGGTGATATTCTGTTGCAATTGAAGGTTCCGTTCCTCCAATGCATCCTGGATCGCCTGAAACAACCCTTCGTATGAGCGCCGCGTCTTGTTTGGCAGAAAGGCGTATACACAAGATATTGCTGTATCAGCAAAATCCACACGAATTACGTAAACTTGCGAAAATACCCTGGGAGCCATCGCGAAGTTTCCATCCATGTAAATGCATGATGCAGCAGCAAGTTGCCGAAGTGCCTGATCTGTTGCAAAAGCAACAAATCTATTGCCACCAGCTGCTGCTCCATTGTCATGTCGCAGAAAATTTTCTCCCATTTCTTCGATTGTTTTCCAGTCGTCATCCACAACCAAGTCCTTCAGTTCCTGTGGCTCTGGTGGAGCACGACGATGATACCTCAGCGAGCGTTTAATATTATCTTCAACTGGCGCCAAACGCTGTGCTGCAGGTGTTGCTGCTGCAAGTTGTTCAGTGCAAATTTGCGCCGGTCGTGAATGCGAGGTTTTCTCTTGCTATCGCATGTTATTGCGAGCCACTCTGTAGTCCACTTCTCCGTCTACTGGAATATGACAATGTCGATAAAGAAGCATTGCAGTGGAGTGCAGCTCGATGAGTACACCTCCAGCTGATCCGGTTTTTGCTGGAGGAACTCTTAGTGTACAAATACCCTTCGTAAGTAAGCCTTTTGCCTCCTTTGTTGCTTTTCAAATTTTCCATGTTGCACATGTAAAGCACAAGAATGTTATGATCTCAACTGCCCACGACCCCCTTTAAACGACACACCGAGCTGACAGTTTGCAGCGATTGCGTAAGTCACTTTAAAGGTGCGAACATAATGCTAGTTGAGGCGAAGAGCTGTCAACTGGCTTCGCATGATGTGCACGCCGATGGAGCAGGCTACACATACTGAGATGACAAAAATTGTTTTTTTTCCGATTGTTTTTTTCCCAAGCACCTGTACAAAGGGTTTTTTAACACATAAAATGCCTCATAAGCTATTTTCAATGTCACAAACCACAAAGAAATATTTAGGAACATCAGAAGGTACACTACTCTGAAGAAACATTGATAGCAGCTTCTTTATTTAAAGAAGTTCGATGGGCTTGCAAATTTGAGGGAATCATTGCAATAGTCAGATGATGTAAAGACATTTATCTAAGACTCAAAACATTGCAGCATCCAATTCAAACCAATCAAATGTGGCTGGTTGCCAGTAGCATAAAATCATGTCTGGTTGGTCTATATTCTCACTTTCCTTCCTTCATCCTGTTTGATCATTATGAATGGGTTAAGGAAGGCAAAGGAAAAAAACAGCATCAAATCTATAAAAATTGCAAGTAAAATGCTAGCTGTGCAACAGCTTCTAGCATGTCAATATTCTTAATATTTTTATGCTGTTGAGTCATTCTGATCTTCTGCTGGAATAACAATCACTTTTGAAGATCCCATCCATATAAGAAAGAGCAACACTGGAAGATTCTTCTGACCATATCCAGTTTTGCAAAGGCCTTAAGGAATGTGCAATTTCACTGAACTTGACAGACAGTTCAACAATGAATATATCAAAGTTTTGGCTGCTTTGGATGCACTGGACGCCTCAAAAGAATCATTCTTACACCATCATATGATATGAACTCTCATTTCAATTAAAGGTATCTTTACCATAGATGGTGGGTTGCAAAATCTTGAACAAGCAGCAATGGTTGTATGGTAAACGGCAATGGTTGAATGGTGAACAAGCAGCAATGGTTGTAAACGATGGAAAGCAAATGAATATGAAGTTGTATAGCATGCAAAACAAGTTGTCTAATTATCAGATACAATTCCTACTGGCAATGGAACACTTAAATGAAGCTTTAGTACAATGGATCAGGTGCTATGCTGGAGTTGCAAAAGGCTTAAATCTTTCAACAAAAAGTTATTTCATGGTACTGTCATTAAACAAAGACCTTCTAAAATCCGTAGATTTAAATAGAGTGCTAGACCAGTGGATTAATCTAAAGAAAAAAATAGTTCTTTTGAAATTAATTTGAAAACGTCCTTGCATTTGGTTGACTTGAAACATAATCTATTGAGTATGGGCCTGGGGTTGGGGAGGATTCAAAATTTAGAGGATACTTGTCCTATTTTATGAGGATTTGAAAGTTGGTCAGTTCCTATTTTCCTGGTTGGCAAATTTTGGGGTTATTTTTGGGTTTGGAAAAATTTCTGCTACTTTTAGGGGTCTCTAATATACTCCTCCTTTATCATTTGGCCCTCCAGTATTTGTATCAAATACTTACACCCTGTTGATGAAAAACACACAGTACTTAAAAACATCATAGGCAATGAAGCTTAACTGAACAAAACTCTTACAACAGTGTAGGTGATAATAGGATACAGTAAAGTTATATGATAAATGTGAAACAATCCTTGGGAGCAATTATTTTGGCAGTTTGCATCTTGAGTCATTATTTGTTTTAGGTGTGAATTTTGGATCATTCTATTTTGGGTGATAATTGAAATTTGTTCTCAGGTGAGCATCCCTGTCAATGAAAGGTTGTGTGCCCTCCCTCCTCAGTGTGTGATTATACGAGGAAGTAATAAAATATTCAAATTAAAATTTCATTTATTTTTAAATTATTGATGATAGCCCACCTTCGCTGCCCACATGCCAGCCACTGTAAAATAATGTTACCCTTATTACAGAAATGATAAGAAACTTCCAACAAATGTCAAAATACTGTCCTCATAACTTAAGAATATACATAGGTACCAAATTAGACCAAAGTACAGTGCAATAGATCAGATATAACAAGGTGGAACCTTTCCCATAATGTTAAAATAAAAAATGTTTTCTGCTCATCTAAAAGCCACTGCTGGCCATGCTGCATCAGAAAATCCGAAATTTGTATTAAAAATTAAACCACAAAAACGGATACAACAGGCATGATAAAATTTTCTGTAACATTGAAGGGTAATACCAGCTGAATTTGCAAAACAGAGTCAAGACGACAGGCCAGCTCTTAATAAAAAATCACACAAAATATATGTGCTTCCTAATATAGTCAGCTTTTAAATTCAGAACCAGTGGAGAATTAGAAAATTTTTGGTACTTTTCTCTCATAATGTAACAAGCGTACAAATTGCAATACCAGCAATTACTAAACTAATTACAAGATAAGGTGTAATGTATTGCAAATGACTCACAATGGAAAAGTCAAGTCTTCCCTACTTTTGTATCATGTTTCATATCGATAGCTTTACGCATTTCCAGTCAACTCCAACAGTTAAAAGTACAATTAATGTTAACAGCACTAGTTTTTAACTCAGTACTGCTAATTCGTAAAAGCTAACTTATTTCTATCTTCCCTCCTGGATGATGTATCATAACCCTGGTAACAGATTCAGGGTCAGCTCTCCATGTTTTCTAAGTCAAATAGCTCATCTAAGAACAGCTGTTTTTTCTTTACTTTTTCTTCCTGATCCTTGTCTAACGACTTAATAACACCATCCTTTAATTTTTTCTCGATTTCTTCAATTTGTTTGATTTTCTTTTTAAGTGCTTTAATTCGTTTGTCATTGGCACTCTTCCCCTCTGTCGGCGTGTCCGTCTGCTTGTTTTCACTAACGGACATTTCAGTTACACCCGCTGAAAGGTTGTCAATTTCGGGCTCACTTGCATTCGTACATATGTCATTGTCAAGCGAAGTACTATTTTGCTCATCAGCTTGCTCTGCCTTTTCTTTCCTTTTTTGTTTCTTTCGTTGATTTTTCTTCTGATTTTTCGTTAATTTTACTGGGACGCTTTCCAAATGCATTCCTGGAGGAAGTTTGGGCTTTTCTTCTGCCCATTTTTTCCCTTTACTTTGGTAGCGTTCAACTTCATCTGGCGGTACATATCCTTCTTTAACTCGTCTTTCCTTTCGCCATGTTCCGTCTGGTCTTCTTGAGGCTGGTATAGTAGTAAAACCAGATTTATCAGAAGCCATGTTTACAAGTAAATGGTGCAAAGTAAGTCTCTTTTTCATAAAGCAAAAAGAGGCAATTAAGAAAGGACTCTCATAAGTTGAGTTTGCAGTTGCCCTTTTCACATCAACACCATGACATAAACTGGAAGTCTGTTGTTTATTGTTTCTCAAAAGCTGTAGATTGTTGTTTTTTAAGGAGTTACGAGAAATAAAAATGTCTACTAAGATCTTTACCAGTAGTCTACGTAGGCTTCACGCCAGCAGGATTCTGTATCGGATTCCACTAATAAAGTTCCCTGAAAGGCCATCAATTGACAATAGATGTATGTATTTGTTTTCGTGCGCATTGTTTATTTTCATTTATTGTGTACGTCACAAAGGCGATGTCTGCAATCATGAAATATATCAATATCCTGATGAATGTGTAGAAACTAATATTAACACCGAAAGTTGGTTTAGTTAGGTATAAAGATAAAATGTTTTAACTTCTAGTAATAGTAGGTATGTGCCAATATCCAAGTCAAGGGCCGTCATTTTCTTTCCGTTGGGCTATGCAGGGAATCCCCGATCTGATTCTATGGTGGGATGCCAACAAATCGCATTTCTGATTTGTCGGTACATGGAAATCCTCATTTTTCTGGACTATTACATACTTGAAGGTTCCCTTCACAGCCTCAATTTTAAAATTTTTGAATATGTGGATATTTTCAATGCCTCCGATGCGGATGAAAATGTAACTCGATTTTGGAGTAAAAAACACATGTTCGTAGGATATCGACGCACTAAAAAGGTAGATAGACTTCATCTACAACTTTTACTCATATTCTACGAAGTTTGAAGTAAATCTGACTATCCATTCATGCTCAGTGTGGACCGGAATGGGGAAGGGTTGAGTTGACGCCGGCATTGAAAATTTTGAAAATGGCCTGCATTGGCGGAACATAATCTTGCTTAAAATGCTTTATTTTCATAAGTAATACATTCATAATATTTATAAACATCCCAAACTTAGGTTAAACGCTTAGATTGTTATATTAATATGAAGTTGCATACCAGAACTGTACTGATGCGGAGGATCATTATATGTCCATCTATGCGATGGCAGCGGACCTGGTTGCACATTACTTGATTTTGAATTAAGTTGCGGAGGGTGCCTGGTTGGTGAGTTATGGTCTTAACCCATATTCTCCCAAGCATGTCCCCCTAACTTCTTTTATTACCAAAATTGGTGTAAATATCCGCCTCAGGCTAGAATAGATGTGTAAAAAGTTTGATTGCAATCCTTTGATGGGAAAGGTGTCTTTTAGCTATGTCTACTTTTGTAGACATTGGTAGGATCTGTTAGAAAAAGCAAGTGTGAAAACGCAATTGAAAACAACTCATTGTGTTTTACATTGATGATCTTTACATCTTTTCAAGCTATTTAAAATGCTACAATCATAAAATGAGACAGTCTAGAAGCCAATTCAGCTATTTTTGGATAAGTCATTTTTCATAATAGAGCTGAAAGCAAAGCTTGACATGCATGCTCTTCTTGCACTTATCGCACCTATTTCGGCAACTTCGTCGGCAGACAACACACTTTCTTACAGGACCAGACTCTGGATAGTGGCCAGTGTTGTCAGATCGCACTTCAATTGGAACGTCGTGAGAAGGACCAGATCTAGAATCAGCTGATGGTCGTGGGATGGCCCTCTTCACCATGATAGACACAACGTTGCGTCGAAATGATTTCTGGTCAATCGCAACATTGGATACTAAGCGATATAGACGCCAGGAAAAGACCATCAACAAGTTGAGTACATTCACAATTAATGGCCAATACCATTTCTTCCCCTTAACAATCGGTCTAAGATCAGACAGGGCACGGTCAACCAAATCTACTCCTCCCATTCCCCTGTTATAAGCTTTTACTACAGCAGGCTGGGATACAGATGTCTTGCCTTTTCCTTTTACCTACCGTTTTGCTTCACCGAGAGGCTGCACACCTACAGCATTGCTGCATAATGTGACGACAGCATTGTCATTCCATCTTACTACTTCGATGTCTCCCTCTGAGTGGTAGTCAAATGAGCCACGTAGTAAACGTTTAATACTTTGAACGTCTTCGACTGGGCAGCCAGCCATTCTATTAGCTCGTAATTTGCCAGTCGCACGAAAACCTTCGTTCTTTAGATGCTTGATGAGATCATACGAAGTGAAAAAGTTGTCAAAAAATAAATGGTGTTCAGAAGAGTCACTGGAGACTGCTGCAGCAGTTTTGACGACTTACATTCCTAGTTGTTCCGTTTTAGAATAATTTTCAGAGGCACCTTCATAGGCGGATACATATTCCAAGTGATTGATTGTCGGCAGTATGCAAAACCGATTTTATTTCCTGGAATCTATTTCTGCTCATAGTTTCAGGAAATATATCGCAAACAAGGTCAGCTGCCTTGCTCCAGTAGTCAGCTTCAGCCAAGCGGATATTATATCCTGACAAGAAAATCAATCCTACAAAATTCGTCATCTCATCATTCGTCATTTATACTAATGATAAAACAATGTTATAGAAAATCCTGCAGCGTACCCACGTCAGTCAAGACAATTGCAACAAACTTCTTGATTTGAGCTTATCATTGTGCTATATTTGTAAAAGAATGCTTCTGTGGTTTCAAAATACTGTACCGATTCTCAATACACCAGCGTCCCCATCTATTTATACTGGAAAGCCCCTCGAAATTGATATTAATCATAACAATAGTCATATTAGTCAGAACACCATTTACATAACTAAGTGTTAAGTATTCCAAACTAGAATCGACAGGAAATATCAATACGAGTCTCAATTTTTTAATTTTTTTAAATTTTGAATATGCTAACACTTTCTACCAATGTCTACAATTGTAGACTTCAAAATTTATTGACATGAACTTTTTGTGTAACGTTCAATAACAAAATAAACGTATGTTTATTAGACAGAATCACCCTTGTAAAGTGTAAATACAAACTTTAAAACCGTCTTTACTGCCAGCTACCTTGCCAACACAGAAAAGTGCAGAACGTGGTTGGCAGTTCAGATTTTTTTGAAAATTGGCACATTTCTTATATCTTATACTGACATATAGTACCAAACTAAATATCAGTTTATAGTTCATCTTGCCTATCATCTACCCTAAAATAACGAGGGACATCATTTAATGCCAAATATGCTCCATGTGTCTATAAAACAAGCATTGGATTAAAAGTCTACTTTTGTAGACATTGGGAGAATTTGGGTTAAGCACTCCAGTATCTTGTCTCTTTCAGATGGGTTTTTGAATTGCACCATAACTGAATTTGTTTCAGGCAAAATCGCCTTGGTTAATGATGGGCAAAATGATAACTGGCTTTATTGTGTTCTAATTAAGCCTCTCGTTTTCAAAATCTGAAACATTCTTTTAATGTAAAGTTACTTTTTCTTGTTGCCAATCAATAGAGCATGAATTGAGCTTTCTAACACTTCAAATTTTATCAAAATATCTCAAGTAATAAGGAAGTTATGAACTTTTTTTCTGTAAAAAGTGAAGTTTTCAGTCACACATTTTCTGTTGTTTTACTTGTAATTACTGGAAAGGTTTCTTGGGCGAAATTCATGATTTGGCATAAAATGCTTAATCCTCAACCAATTCTTACAAACTAGGACTTGTTTTGTTTGTATTGAAAAGCTCTATCCAATGGCAGCACTTTTTCTTGTATACATGGGGGTTAAAATTGTTGGCACATACCTTGTAATAGTTTTAAAAACTGTTGTTGATGGTTTTGGTTCCATTCCTGTACGTTAAAATGCTACAGATTTTTTGGGAACATCTGATGAAAATTTTGACTTTAACCAACTATCAACATTCACAGACCTGCTAAGTTTGTGGGTATGTCAAGCATTTGACTTCTTGGACCTTCTTGGAGTTACACTTTACTCATTTTCATTAAATAAAGTGAGTAGAAATAAATGCCAACAATGGGTCATTCCATGCCAAATCAATAAGGTCATGAGACCATGCCCTTTCTCTCAGGTTTACCTGAAATTTTTATCAAAGACAATGAAATGTAAAATCTGAATATTTCAAGTCAATATCTTATGTAGTATCCTAGATATCTGTGATGAAATGGCCTTTTCAAGTTGAACATACATAAGGCTTTAGAAAGCTACTTACTTGTGGATACTTGTGGAGATTTCAAGATGAAGGTCTAGAGGTGTAGTGGTCCACCACTCCAATGCACCATGTGCACTAAACTGTTTGACTCAGCCCTCCTGCTTGAAGTTAGTTGTTGCAGATGGGGTTCGTCAGGCATTGAGAACAGGGGCTTGTCTAGTTTGCATTTGAATACTGATGTGTTCACTGATGTGACGTTTCTCAAATCCTTAAGCAGACAGTTGAGTAACTTTGTACCTCCATATGCCAATGAAAAATTCTGTGCTCCCTTTAGGTATCCAGAAACTTTAACTGATGGAAAGAGACATTCTCTGCCTCTTTGGGCATTCCATGATCCTTTGATACTTTGTTTTAATATTTGGAACTAAGCCTTCCAGAATGTTCCAAGTATATATTATAATATACCTTTCTCTCCATCTTTCCAGAGAATACATTTCAAGGTGCTTTAGTAGTTCCAAGTAATTTTTGTCTCTTGTGCCATTTATTTTAGTAAGGAAGGTTTTTTTGATCAATCCGAGAGTTTGGATTTGATCTTTTAAGATTGGTGACCACAATTGGCAACAATATTCCAAGTTTGACCAGAATAGAGAGTTAAATAGTGTAATCATTGGAGTGGGTTCCCTGGTTTTTAAGGTGTGCAGAATCCATCCACACTTTTTATGTGCCAACTCACATATATTGACAATATGGCTTTTAAAAGATGCATAATCTGACATCAAAATTCCCAGATCTTTTACTAAGTGGTTTACTAACTATTTCTGTGTCAGAGTTAGATTTATAGCTTATGACACCTTTTCGACTATCCTCTTTACCATATCAAATGAGTTAAAATTTATTTGCATTTATTGCCATGTTATTTTCATCTGTCCATTTATATACATTTTGCAAATCAGTCTGAAGTTTCTTGGCATCATTTTTTATCACCTTTGTGTTTAATATGTAGCCCAAGGCAGGTATCATCAGCAAAGCTTGAGATAAATGCATTTACTACATTTTTGTCCATGTCTCCAATTAACACTAAAAGCAAGAGTGGACTCAGTACTGATCCTTATGGAACTCCAGGTTGCATTTCCTTTTTTATTGAAGTCTCACCTTCAACTACAACATATTGATACCTGTTCTTTAGAAATGCATACACCCACTAACCAATTTTTCCTGAGAGTCCAAGCTGTTTCATTTTTTTTGTGCTATCAACAGATCAACCTTATCAAAGGTCTTTGCAAAGTAAATATAGACCACATCAACATTGCCACCTTTTTCTAGTCTTGTTGTGATGAGATCAAATTGGTTTAACAGTTGGCTAAGGTATAATCTACCCGACCTTAAATCATGCTGCCCGGGGTTAAATAAGTTATTATTTTCCATGTATCTTACTATGTGTTTTCTCACCACTCCACAAAATTTTAATTAGGTGTGATGTCAGGGCCACTGGTCTATAGTTTTTAAGGATACCCATACTGCCACCTTTATGAATTTGAGTGATGAAAGAAATTTTAAGAATCTGAGGGATTTCACCTGACTCACATGAAGTTTTCCAAAATATGTACAGTGGTTTTGCGAGCTGATCCTTGCAGTTTTTTAACAGAATTGCTGGAAATCTCTGTGCCAGCTGCAGCAAAGGGGGATATGTCATCTATTGCTTTCTTGATATCTTCCTCAGAGAAATTAAAAGGTGCACATCCTGTGACATTATTATTCAAGGGGAAAAGATCATCTTTGTCCATCATTGGTTCCTTTGGTGTACTGAAAACAGAAGCATATTGTTCTGCAAACACATTTGCAATTTTCAGTGGGCAAGTAATTATGGCTTGAGCACCATCAATCAATGGACCAATTTTTCTTTTGACATTACTGAACTTTTTTGCTTAGCTAAAAAAGTACTTAGAGTTACCTTTTATTGCATGTACTGCCTTTTGTTCATGGGTTTCTGATTCTAATTTAATTGATTTCTGAAGGTCCATTTCAATTTTTACTAGTTTCTTCTGCACTCTGATTTTATTCTATGGAGTAGTTTATTTCTCTAGTTTGCTTTTTGAGTTTAGTCCTTTGGCACATGAGAATTTGTCTATTTCTTGGTATAATTGATTTCTTTTTTTGAGATTTGTTTTTCCATTGAGGCACAAAATCCTTTGAGGTCTCTAGCACTGTTTCTGTCAATTTTGACAAACTTTATGTACAGTCTAAGCCTTTGAACTTATCCTCCCAGTTGATACTTGATAGTTTTTTATTTAGTCCATTCCAGTTTGTTTCTTCACTGAAAAAGTTTAAACTATCAAAACTAAAAGTGACATCCGTTTTGTGTGTACTTGACACTTTGGATTTTCCTGTTTGCCACTTTGACTTACATTCAAGCATTAAGTGGTCAGATAGGATAGTCTCTACACACTGGTATGAGTGTAAAAAGAACTGGTTGTTAATGAAACACAGATCTAATACATTTCCATTTTGGTGTGTTGGAGTAGTTATTTGCTGAAACAGATAATGTTCATAGTAAAAATCATCGAGCCAATTCAACATACATTTTTCATCATTCAAACCAATCGAAGCTATAATTGTACTAGCCAAAATGAAATATAAACAAAAGAAATGTTAAAGTCTCATAACAAAATACCATGACATTCTCCCTAACTCAAGTTTTACAATCATCCAGCCTTCAACAAATTGTCCAAATTCAACAAATCATCCAATTATCAACATTGATAATCTTCCATACATCCAGGCTGCTTTGATCCTGTGGATGAGCAACAAAGATTGGTAGGGGATGCGGTTTTAGATTCTGCAGACGTTAGTTGAGGTGATGGTTCTAGTGTGGTTCCTTCTGTTTGGTGCTGATTGCTCTGATGATATTATGGCTGGTGAGTTATCTGGCAGCAGGTCTGGAGGTATTTCATCATAGGTTTGGATAAATTGGTTTGCGGGATATGCTTTGTTGGTTATCGGTTCATCCTGGACTGCTGGGTATGATGCTAAATCATGGAGTGATACTAGATTCTCTGCCATCCTGGTACTTGATGAAAATGTATGACAGATTAGTATGGATGAGTTCAGCCTTTTCTACTAGGGGGTCTGTTTTGCTATGTTGAACAAATTTTGGTACATACACTGATTGCCCTGGTTGGAGCCATGATGGTGTTGATGTTCCACACACAGATCTTCTTGAGAATTTAAAGAAATGTTCATGTGGTGTTTCAGTCATTGTATTGATCAGAGATCATATTGAATGCAAAGCTTCTGGAGGTACTCATTCCCATTCTGATGTGGGCAGCTGTTGTGTTTTCAAGAATAGAAGCACTGATCTTCAGATGGTCTATATGTAATGCTCAACTTAACCATTGCCTCTGGGATTGTATGCTGCTGAGTGACTACTTGCAACACCACAACTTGGTGCACACAAAGTACCTGCACAGTTCCTCAGACATAAGTGGTAGAACCATGTACATAGCCAGCAGTACCACAACAAAAACAACAAATCTAGACATTTTATGATGGTAGAGGTCTCCATTTGTGGGTATGAAAAAGCAAATGGAAGCAAGAAAATTCATCAACTACGATAAGAACATACTTGTTTTGGGGTTGAACTTTTAAGGGGCCTTTGGAGTCAATGCTTAATCTCTCCATTGGCTGTGTAGCTTTGATCAGCACTCCATTTGCCTTTTCTGTGAAATTGAGGTTTTATTTCTGCACACACCTGACAAGATCAACAGATATTTCAGACTTCTTCAGTTGAAAATGGCAAGTTCTATGAACAAACATAGTGTAGTAGTCTTGTAACACCCACTCGACAGAGTCCTACATGGATATCCTCCAAACTATCATTGTTGGACAAGGAAGAACATGTGGCACGAGAAAGGGTATCTGCTGCAACATTTTTGGGACCTTGTCTGTACTGTACTGAGTCAGATAATGATGCTAGTGCAAGATGCCAGTTAAGGATTTTGTTGTTCTTGATTTTTGTCCTCTTTTGGTTATCCATCATAAATGCTACTGAATACTGATTAAGTGTAAAATGTATACAACATAATAAGTGTTCCCATTTTTGCACTGACTCGATGATTGCAGTTGCTTCTTTATTTGGACATTATGGAGGTGGTAAATCTATAAGGGCTTGCAAACGATCTGGGTCTGGTTTGATAAGAGAGACTCACTTGAAGCCCCAGGATGTTGATTTCTGGTACTGATAAGATTGGGGGTTTTTTCATTAAGAGTCAGATTGTATTTCTTTGCTGCATCTCTGAATCTGGCTACATTCTCATCATAATCATCCTGGCTTGTACCACATACAATGACATTGCCCATATAGGGAAAATTTCCTTTAAGATCTCTTGGAATTTTGGAATGCTGTTGATAACCGCCAATGGGGATCCATTTGAACTCATACAATCATCCATTCACTTCAAATGCAGTGTAATTCCTGTCTTCCGGGCCGATTTCAACTTGATAACATGCACTTTTGAGGTCGAATGTAGAGAATACTGAATATTCTGCCATTTGATTAAACATGTCATTTATCCTTGGTGGGGGATATGCATCCAGTTCTGCATAGACGTTTATGGTTTGTGAAAAATCTACACAGAGATGCTTTCTATGATTTGGATTATTGTCTTGGGCAATAACAATTTGAGCTCTCCGTGGAGATGTAGATGGTTGTACAACACTGTCCTTGAGCATCTATGTAATCTCACTATCTATAAACTTCGATCTGCTTTACTGTATCTGTGTGATTTTACAGCTATTGGATGAAAGCCTGGGCAAAGATTCTCAAACAATTTCACAGGAGGTACAGGTGCAGCAGTCAGGTTGCAGAACACTGTTGTATCTGTAGTGTTGTTGCAAGATTGCCATTTCCTTTGGTATTGGTGTCTTCCCACTTTGAGAGCTGGCAATCTCCCTCCATGCTCAATTATGACAGATTTGTGTGTTTGTTGAAAGTCCTGTCCTAGTATAGTTTCTGAGCAAAGTTTTTCCATAACACCCAGTTTGACAGATTTGTATTGGTTCTCATGTAACTCGAAATCAACTGTACATATTCCAATAACTGATTTTTTGGTTGATGCTAGGTCAACTTCTTGGTTGCACAACTGAATTGCAATCTTGAGTTTTCCTGCTGCTTCTCCACTTATATAACTATCAGAGCTACATGAATCAATTAGAAAGTAAAAAAGTATGTCCATTGATGTTACAAGTGGTTGCAAGTGGTTGTCTTCAAATAAGAACAACAAAGGGAATCATGGAAGGAAACTAGGGGTGCTAATATGACAAAGTGGAGCTTAAACCAAGAAACAGCTTAAGTAAAGTGGATCAAGCTATACACATGTCTGACATGATCAGTGACTGTAATAAGAGAATTAGTAACTATGTAAGTAGTGTTTTCAGGCACCAACTTCACAAAAAACAGAAGTTCTAGTATCTGGATTACTTTTTCCCTCAGTAGCACACTGGAACATTATATGTCAAGTGTAACCACCAACCCAAAGTCCACTGTCCCAATTTTATTAAATATTTCCTTAGTGATTAATATAGTTCTGAAAAGTATCTACTTAAATTTGACTGAAATAATTCACTTGGTTTTAGAGTTATCCTCATTTAAAAGCTGCACTTTTTTTACTTTCTTGAAGTATAATGTGTTGCAAGTAACTTCAATTTAAAACCATTTGTTTGTTAAATGTGACAAAATGTTACTTGGCTGCAGTGACAAAGGGGAGTTCAAGGATTGATGTCATCACCCTTTTATTTTTTTAAATAAACTTAGTAAGTCCAAATATGGATAAAAAAGTGATTTATTTTAAGAATGATAATACAGCTATATATTTAGACTTAAGTGATACCTTGTTTTAAGTTTATTGTTAAGTTTAGTGAATTGCCTTTTTAAGTAAAATTTCTATATTTGAACATTAGATTAGGTTATTCAATAGAAAATTAAAGTTGTGTTTAAGTTCAAGTATGCCAGTTAGGTGCCAAGCAAACAGCTGAAACTGACACCATTGCCAAACCATTGTGGGACAATCTCAATTGAATTCTCCAAAGTACAAATATTAATTTAAATCCCATGCTTTCAGATTCCTTGCCTCCTGAAGATAGTGACCCATATGACCTTCTACCTTTTGTATTTTGAAGTCCAAAAAGTCAAGTAAGTTTTTTATCTTAAAACTTTAATCCTGCAAAGTGTGTTTTATTTATACAAGCTATATTAATATAAATATAGAAAACATAGCCATATATCTTATAAATCATAACAAGAAAGGGTAGTCCACTATTGTTTTTAATACAAAGTGCAATAAAAAGAGCAATACTAAACAAATCAAAATTTACAAGGGTAAAAATAAGGATTTATTGTTTTAATTTAAGATCATTAATCTGTATTTTCTAATCTTTGATTTATTACTACACTGTTTCTTTTATACTTTTCATAGGAATTGACAATATTTATAAATAATTATTAATGGTTGATGATGATGCTAATACATTGAAATATACTCATTTACTCATTATGTCATTGATACTACTTTCATAATTTGAAATCTGTCATATTCATTTCATTTAAGTTAAGTCAAGACCAAGCAACAAAAGAAATACTAATAATAGAATTAGAAATTAAGAATTTAATATATAAAGGCCAAATATATATATATATATAGTAATATATATAGTATAGTATAGTATAGTAATATATATATAGTAATATATATAGTAATAGTAATTGAGGAGCTGTGGCTTAATGGTTAGTGCAACTGCATAGTAACCAAGAGTTCCAGGTTCGATTCCCGAGCTTTCGAGAAGAATTTGGAACTTTACAAAGAAAAAAAAAGCCATTGGTTGGTGTCAGGAAGGGCATCCGGCCAAGAAATTCCTCACTGCCAAATCAAAAGTCCCTCTAAGGGCACTGTCTGAGCCCCAATTGCTAGGGGAAAATGACGTTAAAACTAAAAAAAAAGTAAAGTATACCAATGTTCACTAAGAGTGCTCAATGTTTCCAGAGCATTTATAAATCAAGTATAGTATACAAAATAACTAGACAAATTTAAATTTGTCTAGTTATTTTCTATACTATACTTGATTTATATATATATATATATATATATATATATATATATATATATTGTTTGTTGTTTGTTTGTTTAGGTCGAGCTAGCTCGGCATTCGTTGACACGAGCTCTCCATTGTACCCTCTCGTCCATCGCATTATGTAGTTCGTCTAATGTGCAGCCTGTATCTTCCCTCAGTTGGTCAATGTCGGTTTTCTTAGATCTACCAACTGGTT